>JAODAL010048577.1:0-28887 GCA_025379985.1 Phyllomedusa bahiana | reverse complement strand
CAAAAGGGAAATTCATCAGTACCATCGGGAAACATGTATTCTAGGTCATTTGAGTTATTATTAACCCTTTGTGAATATGGTTATACTAAATAAATGGTGATTACATGCAGTATTTCAAATGCTTACCTATGCATCCAATTTTAAATATGGTGTTGTGTTCTTTTCATGTTTATTAATATGGTACTAGTGATATTTAATAAAGTAATTAGTTACTCAGGGATAATGAGAACTTATCTTTGCGATCTGAAGTGGATATGAGAGAAAAGTGAAAGTGAACGACTCATCAGAGAAGAAGTCATCTGTAGGACTCTGGCTGTAACTGCAGTGTAATGACTTATATGTGTGCAAAGTGTCTGTTTACAATTAAAGGGAATGTGTCATAATAATAATAATAATAATCTTTATTTCTATAGCGCCAACATATTCCGCAGCACTTTACAAATTCAAGGGTAAACATACAGTCATTACACATTAAAAGTACTTACAAATGAGACACAAGGTGTGAGGGCCCTGCTCGTGAGAGCTTAAAATCTATTAGGTGTATGGGTGAAACATACGGTAAGAAGTGGCCAAGTTTAACAATGGTCCGGCCATTTTTCATAAAAAAGGGGGTGGTTTACATGAAAAATGGATGAACCTGCCACCCAGACGGTACATCCTATATACAGATAAGTGCCTGTGAGTCCCCAAGTGCGGGGAGTGACAGATGTTGTGTGATAGCAGTTAGGGAAATTTTGGGTGGGCCAGCCCGAAAGATGTATTTCAGGCCCTCTTAAAACTGTGAGGGTTGTGAATGTGCCTGATTCGCCCGCGGTAGCATATTCCAGAGAATTGGTGCCGCACGGTGAAAATCTTTTTAGGCGGGAAATGGAGGTTCGGATGATTGAGGAATGTAGTCTAAATATCATCAGAAGAGCGGAGAGCACGGGTAGGGCGGTAGACAGAGACTAGGGAGGAGATGTAGGGAGGAGCAGCAGTGTCATCAAAAATTACTTACTTTTTATGTTAAACATATTTTTTGTAATTTTTGGTTATTTTTTTTTTTAATTTTCCATATCCACTTCAGTATTTTTTAAATAATTCTTAAGTCCTGCAGTTTTCACTTTGACAACTAAGCCTGATAATCCTCTGACACTTCCTGTTCTGTTTAGAGAGCTCTTCAGCAGTTTGCTCATTATCAGTAAAAGCAGGGTCAAACTGAAAGGAGACACCATTGTGTACTGATAACACCGGATTTCCACCAGTCACAAGAGGAGATGTCCACGCTCCCCTCTCCCCAACCTTCACAGTGAAAACTATTCTATAGACGTCTATGGGACAGAAACTGGCTTAAGAATCCTATGTGCATGAAGCTGCTGTAAAGTATCTCTCTGACTGCTGTTAAAGCAGTGCAAAAAAGCATGTCTTCCCCACGATCATATATAGACAGCCGAATAGAGAAATCTACAATCAGGAAATAAAAACGATTGAGAGGAAAAGAATATGGATCAGGCGCTTGAGTTAATAAGTAAAAAAATAAATAAAATTAGCGACATATTCCCTTTAAGGGTATGTCCACACAGCATAGATAAAATACCAGTTGGATTCTAATTCAGAATCAGACCTGTATTTTATTTATTTCTTGGGCTGTTTTGTGGCCCATTTCTGGCCACGGTTTTTGGATTTGGCCGCCCCCTAAATCCGGCAGAAGAATGTAAAATTTCCAAGTTTTTTGTAAAACGGTGGATTTTAAATCCAACCATTCTATTGAGGCTTATGGAGATAGTTTACAGTCGGCTTCAAAATCTGAAAACGGACTAAAAAACAGGGGTAAAACCATGCCATGTAGACGGGCCCTAAATGTGTGCAGAGCGCCTGTGTACACTGGTACCTACTACTATATGTTGGAAACATTAGTCTTAGTGTGATTTGTTTATAACAGTATGGTGGTATTATTCAGTCACTTATTGGGGCGATATGTGGTGATGATGTAGTGGTATTATTTGGTACCTTGTATATTGTTGTATTTAGTAATGTTGGTCTTGGTATATTCATTTGATGGGTAACGGTATGGTAGTATCAGACATTATATGGCAATGATATGTGGCAGTATTATTTGGTCTTTGTATATTGTTATTTGGTTATATTGGTCTTGGAATACTGGTTTTGTCAGATACATTGTACTGCTATTAGTTACTACATGGTGGTGATCATGTGGCAGTATTTTTTGGGCTCTTGTATCTTTGCTGACCCACAGAATAGAGGTAACATGAATTAAACTGTGCTGTGTAAACTCCTATAAACAATAAACCACCCAAAATAAGGCACAATTGCATTTTTTTTCTGTTCACCCAACAAAGAATTTCTTTTTCTGGAAAGAGAGCTGAGGGGCAGACGCTTTAGAAGTTTAACTTTTTTGTGCCGCCTGGCCCCGTATCAAATACATTTTCTCCTATTGGATGATCCCTTTGATTAGAAATAATTTTCCACGGCATGCTATACTACAAGCATCCATAATGCCAAGTACGGAAGCTGTTATTAAAATGGAGTGGTCCACAGCCATTGTCCTGGGGTAGAGGGCCCAAGCTGAAGTGTTGCACCAGGACCCATGAGCCTTTAGCTACGCCCCTGATGAAAAGCATTTATATACCAAAGGCTCAGAGGTGAAACTGATGGATCAAGTTGAATGTCTACAGTCGATGAACACAAATACAGGAGCTGCAAAGTAGCTGATCCTCCCAACCTATGGATAGATGTCTATTTTAATTTGTGTAACCTATTCAGGTTTCAGCCACCTATTACCTCAGTAACTCAATAATTTGGAAGTTTCTGTCATTGCACCTATAAAGCAACTAGTTTCAGATTTGCCATTGGATTTACACCTATAGGTGGCCCTGTGAAGAAAGTCCATTTTTTGTAAATAATTGCCATAGGGGTTTAAGTTTTTGACTGATTTAAATTTATTTTACACTAACTTTTAATATTCATTTACATAGGAAGGCACAATTGTTTAAGTGAGTTTATGAATGGGAGGGTCTAAGATGAAGAGCATGCGTGGCAAATCTCTCCTGTGCTATTCTTACCTTATGGAGTGACAGGCACACTGCTAGTCCTGTTTATGGCCCATTCACTACTGCATAGCAACTCTTTCTTTTTTTTTGTCTGCAAATACACGTATGAGCAATTTCTACTGAGCTGCTTAAAACTTCAGATACTACACTGTATGTATTGAAATATCATCCAAAACTGGGCTGGATGCCAGAGTTATCATCTAGATAGACTTCCCCTCCTCCTGCAGTGTCATTAGGTAACCCAGCCCAAATAGACTTCTCTAATTATCCTTCCCCGCGGACTCTTAAAGGGGTTTTGCCACGATGTAATCTTGACGTGGGATCCTCCAAAATGGGTATTTAATCACTTTTCTAAATATATGTGATTACAAAAAGTGAAGCCTCTGTGAGCTACAGCCTGACAGACTGAGAGCTACATATGCCCTTGGTTTCCTGACTGTTTAACTTAGACATGACCAGGAGCTGACAGGAGCTGATCTGGGCACGCTTGCATTTTTTGCACTTCTTATCTGATGGCAGGGAACATGAAGGAGCTTTGAAGGGACTGGGGAGAAAGTTCCTGTGTCTTTTGTATAGAGAATCCACTGGTTTTAATGTAATTATCTGAGTAAACATGCAGATGCTCCCTGGTTCTCTGCTCAGCCCCCCTCCTTCTCTTCTTCTCTGTTCGTAAAGGAATGAAAGAAGGCTGCCTGCTGAGCTTATCTTCTCTCCTGAGCAAATAAGAGGGAGAATTAAAATGCATATAGCTTCTGCACAATACAGTTATCCCTGTGGATTAGCAAAACAATGTTTGCTCAACTACAGAGACTGAGTATCAGGAACATGCATAGGAGGTGGAGTGATGACATCACAGAGGAGGTACTTGTTTTTTTAAACATAGAAACACAACGCCGCTTTTTCAAGCCTCAAGAGGGAAGTATCAGCCTGTTAGGTAAGGAACTCACTTCTTGGCAAAACCCCTTTAAGCCTACGACCCTATGACCTATCGATCATGCTGCAGTGTCCATACAGGGGATGAGTCCATGCAGAGAGAATAGAAGGGCTGCTAAGGACAACTGTGACGACTTGATGTACAGCCTACCCCTGTGAAAACCCTGGGATAGGTAAACTTCGCTATGTGTTTTTATTTGGTTATGCTGAGACTTGTAGTACTGGAGTGCTCCATTGGCTTCACTGGAAGTTGTAGTGCCTCTGTGCTCCATTGTGTATTTATTTTTTATTGGGTAATGCTAGAACTTGTAGTACATTAGTGTTCTATTATACTGGAGCTGCAGTCCCTCAGTGTTCCCGTGTGTATTCGTGGATTACTAGGTTATGCTGCGACATGTAGTACCTCTGTGTTCTCGAGAGTATTTTCATATTGCTAGGCAATGTGGGACTTGCAGTACCTGGTTGTTGTAGTGTGTAATTACATATTAGTAGATTAGTGTTCTAGTGAGTATTTACTTAGTGCTAGGTTATGCTGGGACGTGTAGTGCCTTAGTGCTCCACTGTGCATTTGTTGATTACTAGACTCAGCTGGATCTTGTAGTGTCTCCGTGCTCCACTGTGTGTTTATATTTGTTACTAGGCAGTGCTAGGACTTGTAGTACTTCAGTACCTTAGTAGTGTTCTAGTATTTACTTATTACTAGATTATGCTGGGACATGCAGTGCCTTAGCAGTGTTTAGTGTGTAACTATTACTTCCTATATTATGTTTGTATTCCTAGCACCTCCATGTTCCACAGCTGTTTGGAGGGGGTTGTACTATGCATCAATGTGTTTTTGTAACAGTGCACTCCAGTAACATTCATCTAGACATAGGCCTAGCATGTCATTTGACATTTCATTTGAATTACTATGAATTCTTATTGCTCCCAGGGTTAGGCAAGGACATACTTATAATTCAGACCCCCATCTAGTGAAGAGAGTGCCTGATTGTTCTTTGTCAGAATGTGACAGAGACCGTGTCTACACGTATGGCCCTGCCTCCTGCCAAGAGCAATCACACGTTTCCTAGAGGAAAATTCAGATTTCACCCGTCGTCACTCCAGTTTTATCTGCAGATCGTAGTGTAAACTACAGCAGTCTGTAGTCTGCAAATACTTGGCAGATATCCCTTTCTATCTGGCCCTATGGCTGAACAACTAGTCCTTATTAACAAAACAAAAACAGCCCCACTGTAAATACAAGACTGTGTGACAACCATGGAAGCTGCAAAACAATAGCTCCGAAGCCTCAGCGTTCTGTAGATATTCATTGTTTGAACAATATGTTTTAAGATGTAAACAAGCTCAGTGATAATAGCAATAATCATCACCATCAAGATAGCTATACAGCATGTAACAATCCTGGTAACCTATGTGTGACTGCCAGTGCCGCTGACATCACTGTCATCCAGCCCGCAGCGTCACAGATGACAAAAATGACATAATAGTAATTAATATATGTAATACACATAAACACACAGCCTTAGAAGAGGACAAACGTTCCACCTTTTAATGTGGTATACTGTCTACACTTTCACTGTGGCTCCTATACGTGGCCAAAATCTAGTGGAAGTATTAAATGTGCACGTATGATGTTCTCCTCAGGGGTCACTATGTATAGCCAAGTCCATGCATTATACTATTCGTAGGATAAATCACATGCTTCTGTGTGAACAACCACAAAAACACACACTCGCACAAAGAGAATAAAACCACAAGAAACCTAAAATGTCAACTCTGCTACATATGTACAATATATCTATCTATGTACTTGCCTATCTATCCTATCTATCTATCTATCTATCTATCTATCTATCTAATATCGATCTATATTTCTATCTATCTAATATCTATCTACATATCTATCTAATATCTATCTAATATCTATCTATCTATCTATCTATATATCTATCTATCTAATATCTATCTATCTATCTAATATCTATCTATATATCTATATTTATCTATATAGATTAATTATAGTATCTATTAGATATTATTATAATATTATATATATCTATCTTATATCTATCTGTCCATCCAATCTATAATATATATTCTATCTATATTTCTATTATCTATCTCATCTATCTTTCTATCTATCTATATACTATCTATCTATCTATCTATCTTCTATCTATCTATCTCATATCTATCTAATTTATATCTTTCTATCTATCTAATTTCATCTATTTAATATTAATCTATCTATCTCCCTTTTCTGACAATTTTTTGTGATTGTTCAGTGATGATTAATAGGTACAGACTATACAGATTGTAATATCATTGTAATATTTATTAGTATATAGGAGAATATTTACCTCATTGGCACTGACATATCTATTTAGCTCTCTCTCTTCCTCTCTCCCTTTGTCACAGTGAAGGTAGACCTGTTGTTGTCCAGTGATGTCTTTACGGTTACATACTATATAGATCGTAACATCAGTTTAATATTCATCAGTATATAATGTATAGGAGGATACTTACCTTATTGGCACTGACAAATGTATCTGTTTGTCTACCTTAAGTACCTATTTATCTTTGCAAGTGTGTATACTAAGGGTGCTTTCACACAGTGCGGTTTTGGTTCGTTTTCGATGCGTTTTTGTGCAGAAGGCACAGTAATTAATGTTGTACATTGTTGCACAAAAAAACGTTATTATTGTGATTTTTACCACGATTTTTGGGGGGGGTTTTTGTGCAGCAATGTACATTAATTGTTTTGCCTTCCTGCACAAAAACGCATAAAAAGGCACCCAAAACGCACTGTGTGAAAGCACCCTAATTCATGTATCGAATTGTCTATCTATCACATATCTATCTATCACATATCTATCTCTACTATCACACTAAAAAATCTTATCTATCTACAATCACATATCTATTCATATCTATATCTATCTATCTATCACAATATCTATCTATCACATATCTATCTATCTATCACATATCTATCTATCTATCTATCTATCTATCTATCAATCACATATCTATCTATCTATCAATCACATATCTATCTATCTATCTATCTATCTATCTATCTATCTTTCTATCCATATATCTATCACATATCTATCTCCAAGGCCTTTACCACAATGAGTGTATATACCTGGGGTTATCTAGTCATGAATAATAGTTACAGACTATATGGACTGTGAGATCAGGTTGGTAGTCATTAGTACATAGTCTACAGTAGGATACTTATTTTTCATGTTAAACTTGCAGGGTTAAAGTGGTAGCTACTGACTCACACACTGCCTCACACTATGGTGCTGCTCATACGGGACCAGTCTTCAGAAGTTGATCAAATGCAACATTTTATTAAAAAGAAAAAAAATAACAACAAAATTGTTGTCTAAAAAAAACTGCACAAGGTCAAAAGACAGAAACAAAAAGAGAAACAAACCCTGGGAGCGACTGTGAACCTAAGGATAATACTGAGTAGCCACTCTCACAGCACTGCAATGTGTCAGTGCTGGGCTGTATGGAAGGAGTCTATGGCAATCAGTCCCAGTTTGTCCACAGCAGGCAATGAATCACTAAGTGCTTGCAGCATCCCAAGCTAGACAACCTCTGGTTGCATTGTCAGTCATGCCCCCAGGGGATTAACTATCCCTGGTAAACATGTGAATATACACACATCTCCTCCACCAGTGTGTCCTAGTTAGTGAGGGGTGTCCCTGTATTGTGCAGTGCAGCTGTAGTATGCAGTGAGATGCAGCTGATGAGTCCATGTCACCCTCTGCAGACATGGACCACTGGCTATTAGCATTCCTAGGCACATCCACACTGCAGTCAGACTGGGCACATCAGCAATGGAATAGCGGCTTCAAGTTGGCTCTTCCTGGCTAAGCTGGCACTTTCTATTACCAATGGCTAGGAATCATCAGGAATACCAGCACATAGTGAGGCATCCAGCAAAGGTCATCATCATCATCTCTATCCTTGCTATGTCCTTTCACTTGCTATATGTCAGGCTGCATAATCCCCTGAGGCTTGTCTGGAGTGAGCACAAGTAACAAGCATGGAGAGGTTACAGGAATATCTGCAGTGAATACCTGGGGCACACAGCTTGCAACACAACGACGGAAACAAAGGCATTGCCTGCATCCCTTACCCTCAGTGCTGCGCACAGGAGAGCCAGCAGTGACCTTGCAGGGAAATTCATCATCTGCTGCTACTGTGAATGATAATCCAATAGTGAGTGAGGTGTCACAGATGAGATCCGGCCTTTCCATCCATGGGTGTCATAGGGGGATCCTGCAGGCAGGACAGAGGTGCTGGGGAACAGCGAGCCCCGCTTGCCCTGTATGTTTGGTGCCCCCGTCCAGGATCCGTGCACAGCAGCAGCCGCTCCACAGGACAGCACTCCGGCTGTCCAGATGGCCCGCCCCCGGTGATGCTGTCACTCAGCAGCAGAGCAGGGATCCTCCCTTCTCTGCTCACATCTCTCCTGTATGTACAGCTGCAGTGTACGTGTCCTGCTGCACCAGGGATGAATATAAAAGGGGCAGGCTCTACTAGAGACTCATCACCTACAGCAGGGTCACATCAGCATTATGGCCATTTGTAACTATACAGTGGCCGCTCCAGTTACAATGACCTCAGGATACAGTATTTTCTACATACAATGCTCTTTCCTGGGACATTGTATCTTGAAATCACACTCATCATGCAATGTCCCAAACACTGCTGATCTGCGGCACATGTGATTGATGGAAGATCTAACCGATTATGAGCATTTTACATGTAAAACCTCAGTATTGGTTAAGTGCATGCATTGATTGGCCATCTACAAGCGCCTCTCTAGTAAATGTCCTGTAATGCGCTTTACATTTTCTAGGATGGTCACGGCTGCCATCAGTCATCTATTAACCGTTTCAGGGCCCCATAACAGCAAAATCAAATGGGGCCCCCACCCATTACTACTTCCTATTTTTTGACATATCAGTGAGCACCTTTATGATTAGGGCCCCTGACAGGAGTACTGCACGTACTGCCCTATTGGCACCCGTGAGGATGAGCACCTTCTTTGGACACTAGGTGAAGCTCCCATTTTCTATTTTTCTGGTACATTGTATATAAAGCACATGACCCAAAAAAAGCTCCTCAAAATAGAATGTGGTTTCTAGCTTCCAGCAGCTCTTTTTGGCGTTATATGTAAGGATTTGCTTTATCTGTGCTTGTTATCTGGTTCATATTTTTTACTCTCCATGTTGTATAATATAGGTTGACATTTTGGGGCTTCAGTATCAATTACCAGTTTTCCATATAGTAAGGCTATGTCTACATAGCAATGTGAAAATGCTGTCCAAAATCCGATGGCATTTTCTCATCGCTGGACCTCGCTCCACTGGTTGGATTTCAGATTCCCAGAGGCCCAGTACATTGGGACTATGGTGGTCCGGCAGAATACACAACATGTTCTATATCCACCATCATCCACTATCTTCTTATAAGCACTTGTTTACTGTATGGTAAACGTGACTTTATTCTATAGAATATTATTTATTCTTTATTCTATATGTGTATTTTTCAACACCTAAAAGTATTATTTTGAAAATAAATAATTTGTAATCATGTATCTGTTCCCTTATGTAATGCTTTGGGATAGGTGGGTTATTTTTTCACATGGCTGATTTTAATGCTGAAATTTTAATGCTCAATCAGAGTGGTATCTAAATTTAAAATCCATTGTCATTCAGCATAAACAGGGCTGCCATCAGAAATTCAGAGCCCCATACAGCTGAAGCGTCAGGGCCCCCCTACCAAACCCACCCCACCAAACCCATGCCCCGCCCCTTATCCTCCACCAACCCCACCCAGACCCCCCTCCCCCCAAAAAAAAAATGCTATTGCACCATTGTATTTGGATTTATTTCTTTTTGGATTTTACAATGTACAGTTTATCTATAAGGTGAGAGTCAGTAAATTACCGCCACATGATCACCACGTGTCATCACTATAATGTTACTGATCAAACCAGTATACCCAGACAAATATAACAATATACACAGACCAAATAATACCGCCACATCATCACCACATATCTCCACCATAGTGACTGAATAATACCACCATACTGTTACTGAACATAAACTATTACACCAAGACCAATATTACCACTATAAAGTGACCAGATAGTGATAGATACAAGAGCAGTTACATCCAGTGACTCACAGGTGACGTCTTGTTTGATGAGTTTCCTATTCTTCTCCATCCAGTCCAGACCTCCATGACGACTTCTCCCAGTCAGCACTCGTTCCTGCAGAATTTACAACACAAGCACCCGCTGTGTAGACCCTGCTAAGTGTGACATCAGGTGTCTGAGATGAGTGGGGTCCCCTGCTCAAACCCCCAATCCAGCCGTGTAGGGTCCCGCTGTAAGCCCCCCTCCAGCTGTGTGGGGTCCTATTCAAAGCCCGCCCTTCCAGCTGTGTGGGGTCCCACTCAAAGCCCCCTCTCCAGCTGTGTGGGGTCCCGTTCCATGACCCACTTCCAGTTGTGTGGGGCCCCACTCAAAGCCCAACCACTCCAGCTGTCCCATTCAAAGCCCCCCCTCCATGTCCCAGCCCATGTTGGGGCCCCACACAAAGCCTCTGCTCCAGCTGTGTGGAGTCCCATTCAACGCCTCCCCTCCAGCCATGTGGGGTCCCATTCCAGGCCTAATCTCCAGCATTGTGAGGCCCCACTCAAAGCCCTCCCCCAGCCATGTAGGGCCCCACGTGGCTGGAGGAGTGGGGGCCCTTGAGCAGGGCCCCACACGGCTGAAGGGGGGCTTTGTGTGGGGCCCCACATGGCTGGAGGGAAGGTCTTGAATGGGACCCCACAAGCCTGGAGGGGGGGCTTTGACAGGGGCCCCATAAGGCTGGAGGGGGGTTTTGACAGGGCCCCACAAGGCTGGAGGGGGGTGCTTTGACAGGGGCTCCACACGGCTGGAAGGGGAAGCTTTGAGCGGGGGCCCCACACATCTCAGGGGCCCGCACTCCGTGTCACAACTGTGCGCAGCTCAATAGGTTTACATAAGTAGTTTCATTCTAACTTACTTCAGGGCAATCTGTCACAAAGACCGGGATCGTCGAACAGTGTGTTGTTTACCTGGGTCCTGAGTTCGACATATCGGGCATCGGGCTGACAGATTGCTGGGTGGGGCCGGTGAGAATCCAGCTGTCATGGTCCACATTGGCACCAATGACAAAGTTAGATGTAGGTGGAGTGTCCTTAAATATGATTTCAGGGACTTAGGCCAAAAGCTCATGGCAAGGACCTCCAAGGTAATATTTTCAGAAATATTACCTGTTCCACGGGCCACACCAGAGAGGCAGCGGGAGATTAGAGAAGTGAATAAGTGGCTCAAAAATTGGTGTAGGAAAGAGGGATTTGGGTTTTTGGAGAACTGGGCTGACTTCTGTCTTGGCTACAGACTCTATGCTAGGGACAGGCTGCACCTAAATGGGCAGGGTGCAGCTGTATTGTGGGACAAAATAGCCAGGAAGCTGTAGGAATATTTAAACTAGGGACTGGGGGGAGGGTAACTAGAAAGATAGTGTGCAATATAGTGTAGATAGAGATCTGGGAATTAGTAATAAAACAGGGGGTGGAGTGGAGGGAGGGGGTGTAGCAATAGTTAAAAAGAACAGGGAGAAAGGAGTAATAAGTGAACAATCTCTAAATTGCATGCTGACCAATGCCAGGAGTCTGACCAACAAAATAAATGAAATAGGATTATTAATTGCTGAAGAAAAATATGACATAGTGGGGATAACTGAGACATGACTGGACGAGAGCTACAACTGGGCGGTTAACTTACAGGGTTACAGTCTATTTAGAAGAGATCGAAAGGGGGAGGTGTCTGCCTCTATATAAAATTGTGTCTGAAACCAACATTGCGGGAAGATATAGATACAGATAATAAACATGTGGTATCATTATGGGTAAATATACATGGGTGTAACAACGTTAATTTAATTCCAATAGGAGTCTGGTATAGGCCCCCAAATATAACAGAACCCATGGAAGATGTACTCCTCAGTCAAATGGATGATGCAACTAATCTGAATGAGGTTGTTATTATGGGTGACTTTAACTACCAAGACATACATTGGGAAACTGAAACCTGTAGCTCTCATAAAGGAAACAGGTTTTTGTCAATAACTAAAGATAATTACCTTTACCAAGTGGTGCAGGAAAGGCCCTTCTAGACTTAATATTGATTAATAAACCTGATAGCGTAACAAAGGTTCAGGTTGAAGGGCACCTAGGAAATAGTGGCCATAATATAATAAACTTCCATTTATCCTTCAATAAAGCTTTTTGTCGTGGAGCCACTAAAACACTGAATTTGAGGAAGGCTAATTTTATCCTGCTTAGAGAGGCCCTAAACCATATCGACTGGGACAAGGTGTTTATAAATAGCAGAACAAATAATAAATGGGAGATCTTTAAAAACATCTTAGGCGCCCACTGTGATAGGTACATTGCATATGGTAAAAAAAAATTAGAAACAGGAAAAATCCAATGTGGATCAACAGGGATGTAAAAGAGGCAAAAAAAAACAAAAAGAAAGCGTTTCACCTACTAAAACAGGAGGGTAGTGAAGAGGCACTAAGAAGCTATAGGGAAAAAAATAAAATATGTAAACTAATGATAAAGGCAGCAAAGCTGGAGACAGACACACATATTGCCATAGAAAGTAACACTAACCCCAAAATATTTTTTAACTATATAAATAGTAAAAAGATTAAAAAAGAAAATGTTGGCTCTTTAAAAAGTACTGAGGGAGGGGGCGATGAGAAGAAAGCTAACCTATTAAACAATTTTTTCTCCACTGTCTTTACCGAGGAGGATGACCTTCCTGTTGATGAGCAAAGGGAGGAGGTAAATTCTAACTTAAATGTTTCTTGTCTAAGCCAGGAAGAAGTGCAGCTCTGTCTTAAAAAGATTAAAATAGACAAATCTCCAGGCCCTGATGGTGTACACCCCCGTGTCCTAAGGGAGATAAGTAATGTGACAGATAGGCCCCTATTCTTAATAATTGTGGACTGTATAATAACTGGGTATGTCCCAAAGGATTGGTGCATAGCAAATGTGGTGCCAATATTCAAAAAGGGTCAAAAAGTGATCCTGGAAATTATAGGCCGGTAAGCTTAACCTCTGTTGTGGGTAAAATGTTTGAAGGTTTTCTGAGATGCTATCCTGGACTATCTCACTGAAAATAAATGTATAACGCCGTTCCAGCACGGGTTCATGAAGGATCGGTCCTGTCAGACTAATCTCATCAGCTTCTATGAGGAAATTAGTTCTAGACTAGATCGGGGTGAGGCACTTGATGTCATATATCTAGATTTATCGAAAGCATTTGATACAGTGCCACATAAAAGGTTGGTAAGTAAAATGAGAAAGCTTGGACTGGGGGGAAAATGTGTGCAAGTGGGTAAGCAACTGGCTCAGTGATAGACAACAAAGGGTAGTAATTAACGGTACATACTCAGACTGGATCGCTGTTACTAGTGGGGTACCACAGGGCTCAGTATCGGGCCCTATCTTCTTTAATATTTTCATTAATGATCTTACACAGGGATTGCAAAGTAGAATATAGATCTTTGCAGATGATACTAAGCTCTGTAAAGTAATCAACACAAGAGAGGATAATGTGTTATTACAAAGGGATCTGGATAGGTTGGAGGCCTGGGCAGAGGAGTGGCAGATGAGGTTTAACACAGATAAATGCAAGGTTATGCACATGGGGAGGAAAAATCCATTTCATGACTACATGTTAAATGGAAAAAGGCTGGGTAAAAGTGTCATGGAGAAAGACTTGGGAATCCTAGTGGACAGTAAACTTAATTGTAGTAGGCAGTGTCAGGAAGAAGAGGCCAAAGCAAACAGGATTATGTGGTGTATTAAAAGATGTATAGATGCACATGATGAGAACATCGTTCTCCCATTATACAACTCACTGGTTAGACCACATATGGAGTATTGTGTACAGTTCTAGGCACCAATGCACAGGAAAGACATTGTTGAGCTTGAACAGGTACAAAAAGGGCAACAAAAAAAATAAAAGGACTGGATGGACTGCAATACCCAGAAAGATTAGCAAGATTAGGGTTATTTTGTTTAGAGAAAAGACAGCTTTGGGGGGACATAATAAATATGTTTAAATATATTAAAGGTCAATATAGAGATCTTTCCCAAGATCTATGTATACCCAGGACTGTATCACGAACAAGGAGGCATCCTCTACGTCTTGAGGAAAGAAAGTTTCTACATAAACATAGAAAGGGATTCTTTACTGTAAGAGCAGTGAGACTGTGGAACTGTCATGATCATGCCTGACAGAACCTCAGCTTTGGGCTCTGTTCGCCGACCGCGGTCGTTGCGACGGAAGCCCTGGTTTCTTACTTGATGTTTTGGAATTGTATTCACTAAGTGTGAACTTGTTCTCCTCGCTCTTTGCTTGATTGATTCCTGGCCAACGCCCTGGCCAGGAATCCTCCAGCACTCTTGGATTAATGAGTTTCTCCTTTTGATTGACAACCTTCTGTTCCTATCCAGCCTTGTGTTTCTTTCCACCTATGACCTCAATCCTGCCTTCCTTGGTTCCCTATTTAAAGGTTCATTTCACCTTCATCATTGCCTGCTATAGAGGTCTTCTGCCTGTAGCTAGCGTTGCCTTTATTCTGTCCTTTCTGTTGCCTGACCCTGCTTGCGCTACTGACCATTTTTTCTCCTGGTGATTTTGTACTTCTGCACCCGACCGTTATTGACCTTTTGCTTGTCTTACGTTTTTCTCTCTGTCCTCCCGATTTTTTGGTACTGCGTTTGCCCGCTTGCTGCCAACCTTGCTTACCTGACATTCCCTTATTGTTGTTTTGTATTTGTTTATCTGTGTCTTGTGCCCCCCACTATTCAGTGTATCTTCAGTCTTCGGGTTGGGGGGCCGACCTTTTAAGGAGTCGGGTACCCCCAAAAGGGGCAGGGACAGGGGTTTTGGAACCAGCATCGGGGCCTCACTCTGTCTGTGTCATCTCGTGTGCCCCCTTGACGGTCCCTGACAGGAACTCTCTGCCAGAGGAACTTGTCATGGTAAATTCAATAACAGAGTTCAAAAAGAGTCTGGATGCATTTCTAGAGTGTAATAATATAACAAGTTATAGTGACTAGGATTCTGGAGAGGGATTTATTCTGATTGCCAGAATGGAGTCGGGAAGGAATATTTTTTTCCCTAAAAATGAGGACAATTGGCTTCTACCTCACGGGGTTTTTTGCCTTCCTCTGGATCAACACTTTAGCAAAATAGGCTGAACTGGATGGATGTCTTTTTTCGGTCTTACAAATTATGTAACTATATAACTTCTCCTGCGCACTGTGACCAGAGCAGCCAGGCCCCTCCTCCCTCAGTCCACGCCGCGGTGTTCTGCCAGTGGTGGGATAGGTGAGTTTGAATCCGTGAAACCCCACCCACTGGGTGGAGCCTAACTGATTTAATTTGTCACCCGTCTGCAGACAGATGGAGGAGGGACCCGGTCACTGCCTGTACTCCTCTAATGGCGGCCCTGAGCATAAATTTTAGATGTGGATTTTCAGCTGTCAATACGGATTTGACACATGGATTTGAGACAGATTTTCAGTGTGGGTATTCTATAGGCAGATTAATATGCCTCAACAATTGTCACTGCCTATCCATTGCAGAAAGAGTGATGTGGCTTTCAGTCGGATTTGGATGCTGTTTTTGTTGCAGATTCAACATTGAATCCGTGGTGGAAACAGTGTCTAAATCATCCATGTGAACATACTCTTAAAGGGGTTTTACCACTATAGACTTTGATGGCATATCGCTAGCATAGCTTGAGATAGGGCCCCCAAAAGTTACAGAGCAGACTGGAGAGCCAGCCGTGCTTGCCCAAGGATCTTCATTCTGTTCTATGGGAGTTCTGAGTACAGTTCAGCGGTGTGTTCAGCTCTGCTTGGAACTCCCATAGAACTCCCAGAGGAAGAACTCACACCTGTCAGATTGTAAAGGCATATGCTAGTGATATAGCCATATGCCTTGAATGTCTATGATGGTAAAACCCCTTTAATATTCCTATAATTATTTATTATTGGCGAACAGGGTAAAAATGATATGGCTTAATAGGCTGATAACAATGGCAGATAGTTGTTGTGTTGTATTGCTGTGATAACCCTTTAGTGCCCTACAATTCCAAACAACCACACTTTGGTCTCTATTGACCGCAGCATTGAAGGGGTTTAAAACCCTGCCGGGAATCAGGGGTTACGCGATGCCGGAAAGGGGGGCAGGGGGCCGGGGTTTGGGGTAAAGCATTTGTGTTTTTTAAAAATTGACATGTGTAATTTTTTTTTGGGAATAACTTTTTTTCACTTTTACCTATCCATGTGATTCAGAGGGGGTTTTTCTGTGATACTTTAGTGCTTTACTTTAAAGGTTAAAAATTTTTGTAAAAAAATTATAAAAGTATCAAAAAAAAATGTAAAAAATTTTTACCTTTTTCCCAAATGTTCTGCGTGTAAGACCAATAGTTTTCCCAAAAAATATTTTAGAAATAGCATCAAACCCATATGTCAAATGAGGTTGGCATAAATTTTTTAAAATGCCCTTTTTTTAGACTTTTAGGGGATTTTTAGAAAAGTAATAATTTTCACTTTTTCAAGAAAATTTGTAATAGCATTTTTTTTTAAGGACCATTTCCTTTTTCTGACTTTGGGCTTTGATTGGCCTTATGTTAGATCCCCCCATAAATGACTCCATATAAAAAACCCTTTTCCCAAAATTTGCATTTTGGGAAAGTTTATTAACCCTTTTAGGTGTTTCACAGAATTAAACCCCAAGGTGGAGGTAAAATTTTCAAACTGAAAATTTTTTTTTTCGCAGATTTTAAATTTTTTATCTATTATTCACAAGAACCCCGGTTTAAGTGGACCAAGGAATGCAATTTAAAACTTATCTCAGAGTAAAGGAACACCTGGGGACTCGGGGGTCTCATTGTCATTAAAAAATTTATTTAGGCACCTTTTAACGGTTTTGTGGGACACCAAAAAGGGATAAGGTTTAAGGGTGCCACATGAATAAAAAGGGTTTTTTGGTCTAAAATTTTAACTTTTTTACCCTTTAGGTTTCTATGGGGAAAAAAGTGGGGGGTTTTAGACCAAAAACCTTTTTTCATGCATTTTGGCCCCTTAAACAAAATAAAAACACTTAAAAAAGGGGGACCCCATTTTGGGAAAAACTATACCTTTTAAGGGAAATTACGTCATAATAAAAAGTTTGGGAAAAACCCTATTAATCTTAATCTTTTTTTGTTAAAAATTTTGGTTTTTTGAAACCAGCCATTTAAATTTTAATATTTTTATAATGATGGACCCCAGTAATTTTTCCCGGATTGAAATGTGGTTTATTGTACTAACACAAAATGTGCAATATGCTTTAAAACCCAAAATTTTTTGGATTTGGTGCAAAAAAATTTTGGGGTTTTACCCTTATATTTTAAGGGTTTTTGAAATTACCCAAACAAACTTTTTACTGATTTTTTCTGAACACAAAAATTGGTTTTTGGGAAAACCTCACTGACTTTAATTTTCATGGGCCAGGTGTACCCAAAAGGAAGAAAATTTATTTTAAGGGGGCCCAAATTTGGCAAGTTTTTTCCCCCTGTTTGAAATCTCCTGTAAAAGTTGGCATCTTTGGGGTTCCTCAAAACCCAAGTCCAAAGGATCTGAAAAAAAAAATTTTTTTTTCAAATAGTTTTTCGGGGGGAAGGGATAAAAAAAGGGTTGCCCTCAGAAAATTTAAACCGGGTCGTTTCCACTCTGGGGAACTTTTAGTAAGGAAAGGGAAGCCCACGGGGGACTTTTCTTGTTAACCCCCGAAGGGGTGGGAAAGGGAAAAAATATCAGAAAGGCAGGGGAAGGGAAAAAATGGTGAGAACATTCAAGGACAACCCCCACAGACCACCCCCCAAAGAGTTTGCAGCGGGCATTTTTCCTGCAGATGGTGTCACTTTTTGCACGGTCAACAATACAGCACACTTTGCAAAGGAGAAAGCTGTATGGGGAATTTATGGGAAAGAAGCCGTTTTGAAAGCACGCCCCCAAACGAGTCGCCTGAGGTAATCCCAAAACCCACTTTGGACAACCCAGCTTCATTTTGGAAGAAGGTCCTGTGGAAAAATTGTTTGGTCCTTCAAAAAAACGTTATGCTTTGGGGTCCCAAAAACACAGCATTCCCAAAAAAAAACACTTGCTACCCACTGTAAAATTTGGTGGAGGGTTTTCCCTTTTCATTCTTTGGGGGGTGTGGGCCAATTTTCCGGGGACCGGGGAAATTTGTTTTAAAATTTTAGGGTTTGCATGGTTTTCCATATCAGCATATTCTTCAGAATAATGAAAAAGAATCAGTGATGAATTTGAAGTTTCGCCGGGGATTGGATATTTAGCAAGACAATGATCCCCAAAAAACCCGCTCCAAATCTACTCAGGATTCATTGGGAGAGGAACAAATTACCCAAAGTTCTGGAAAAGGCCATCCCAGTCCCCCGACCTGAATAAATTGAAAATCTGTGGGGTACTTTTAAGGGGCTTTTCCATGGGTCGGCGGGGCCATCAAACTTAAATGAAACTTTTATTGTTTTTAAAGAGGAATGGTCAAAAAAAACCCTTTATCCCGGATCCAGGAACTGATTAAAAACTACAGGGAAACGACTAAGGCTGTTTTTTTTTGCAAAAGGAGGATTTTACTAAATATTAATGTCACTTTTCTGTTTTGGGGGGCCCATATTTTACAAGGTCAAATTTTTTGGGTTTAAAGCATATTGCAAAATTTTTTTTTCTTTCAATAAAAACCCCCTTTCCCAAACCGGGGAAAAAAAAAATTTCTGTGCCATCAGTTATTAAAATTTTAAACAAATTGAAATGGCTGTTTTCAAACACCCCAAAAATTTAAAAACAAAAAATGATTTAAATTATAGGGGGCCCCCAAAATTTTTTTAAATGACTGTATATTTGGGGGATAAAAGTGAGTACATCGACCCAACAGGGATTTTTTCCAAAAGTTTTTTTGCATTAGCCCGGAAAATAACAATTTTTTTTTCCCAAAAATCTGCAATTTTTTGGGTGAAAATGTTTAATTTTTTACAAGGAATCCTTTGGGAAAAAAGGGAACCCAAATTTTGTTACACAAATTTTTTCCAATTCCCGCAGTCCCCCCATGTGTGGGTTTTAAAACTTTCTGTTTGGGCGGGTGGGGTGGCAGGGGGGAAAAAGGGAGGGAGCATTATTTGGGCCTTTTGGAAAAACAGATTTTGGGGGGCCATAGGGGGGGCCCTTTTCACATTTGCAAAGCCCCCCCAAATTTCCAGAAAAGGTGGGAAAACCTTTTAAAATTCCCCCTTTCGATTCAACACCCCCTTTTTGGATCTAAAGGGTGGATTGTGCAAATTTTTGGCGTTTCAGGTGTGCCAAAATTTTTTTTTTAAAAACGCCCGTTTGTCACTGTTTTTTGGGTTTCAATTTTTTTTCAGCAACGCCGGGGTGGTGTAAAGACAGGGGGAAAATTTTTTTTGCCCGGGTTTGGTAAAAATTAAAATGATATAAATTTTTATATAGGTTTTTTTTTGTTTTTTTTAATTTTAAAAATAAAAATTTTGTTTTTAAAAAATTGGGGTTTTTTTTGTTGTCCTAATTTTGGGCAGCCCCTAACTTTTTTTTTTTTTTTCTGTTTACCCGGGGGTTTATGTTTTTTTTTTCGGGGTGAGTTGGACGTTTTTGGTACCATTAATTTGGGGTTTTTAATATTTTAACTTTTTATTTTAAATTTTTTTTTTAAGGTTTTTTTTGGGGCATTGTGAACAAATTTCAGCGTTCTGGTAGTGTTTTTTTTTTTTATTTTTTACTTTTCGCACAAATGTGTTTTGGGAAAAATGTTTGCTTTACTCAGCAGGTCCATTTTAATTTCAGAGGGTACCCCAAAAAGTATTATTTTTAAGTTTTACCCGCATTTACCCCGATTTAAAAAAACTTATTTCAAAAAGGGAAAAACCTTTTTTTTCAACTTTTTTGTTTAGAGCCAAACTTTTTTATTTTTTTGTAAAGGGAGTGTGTTTTTTCCCGGATGGAGTTGACGTTTTTATTATAAAAATATTTTGGGGAACAAGGGTTTTTGATCCCTTTTAAAACCCTTTTTTTTTAAGGCAGGGTGAAGTAGTAGGGTTTTTTATTTTTAACAGGGCTCACCGTGCATTATACGTGACAAGTTAGTTAGATTGAGATGATTACAGTGATACCCAATTTATATAGTTTTTTTTATGTTGAAACACTAAAACAAGTGTTTTTATTGTGTAAAATAATATTTATGCATCACTATCTTGTGATAGCCATAACTTTTTTAGTTTTCAGTATAAAGAGCTGTGTAAGGACTTTTTTTTTTGCGGAATAAAAACCAACATTTTAATTGGTACAACTTTGGCATTTATATTAGTTTTTGATCCGCTTTTATTCCATTTAATGTACTGGCAGATGAACGAAAATCGCAATTTTTGGACTGTTTTTTTTCTAACGGCATTCACCGTGCAGGTTAATTAACATGACATATTTGAGGGCAGGTCGTTATGCGTGCAGCGATACCAAATATGTGTACTTTATGTATTTTTTTATCTTTTTTGGGGTGATTGGTGTTTGTAAAGGGGAAAAGGGCGGTTTGTGTGTTTTTATTTTATTTTTCTTGTTTGTATTTCACTTTTTTTAAACTTTTTAATTTTTTTTTCACTTTTCCCCAGAAGGATTTTATATCAGTGATCTTCAGAACGCTTTTACAAGAAAGACCAGTAGATAACATTGCTGCTGTCTACTGGTCTCCATGGCGACTGTCAATCGCCCTGCCTGGAAATGCACACAATGTATTGCCGGGCATGGTGATGTCACTGACAGCCCAGGAAGTGTTACTTTCACTTCCTGGGCTGTCTGGTAGGAGACAGTAACGGCACGTGCACGTACCGTTGCTCACCGAGAGCAGGCAGAAGAAGCTCCCTTCTTCTGTCTGCGACTTAGCTCCGGCGATCTTAATAGATTGCTGCAGCTAAGGGGTTAATCACCCACGGCCGGAGCTCACTCCAGCCTTGAGTGATGCGGCATGAAGCCAGCAATAATATACCGCTGGTCCCATGTCACGATTGTGCGGGGTTCATTTGCAATCCCGCATGATTTCCAGGACGTACCCATATGTCCATTTGCGGGAACGCACCTCCCATCGGGAAGGGGTTGAAAGGTGTTGTCCACCCCATAGGAAACTGAAAAGTCTAATGTTGTTAAGCCATCACTTTCAAATTGGGTTGCCACAGCTGCAGCAGTCACCTGCCTCTGATTTACAGATCTGTTCACTTCTGGACGGTGATGTAAGTTAGTTGCATATGACCTCTGCAGCCAATGGTGAAGTACCTTTTTAGAAGTGACAGCATGTCAACTGAAGACTGGTGAGACATGGCACTGAAACTGGATGATGGGGAGTATAAGTTTTTGCTTTTTTTAATGGAGCTGCTCCTTTAATTTTCTTAAGAAGTGGACAACTTTGGACATGTTTATATGGATATCTGGGGACTTTTATTTGCACAAGGGAGATAAGAAATAAAGATAAATACAATTTTATAACTACAAGTTTTATCAGTTCAATAAATAAAGGGAAAACTAAAATACCACAATCTAGATCTCAATGAATGAAATATTCCAGTTGCAATTCTTTATTCATTTACATAGGGAAATGTGTTGAGAACAATAAAAATGATCACAGGTTAATTTTGATTTTCATTGGTGGTCTGGATTTGGAATGATACTCTAAATCAAAGTGGAAAATCAAATTTCAGTCTGATCCAACTTCAGTGGAAATGCTTCAAGACAAGGAAATGAGGCTCAGTAGTTTGTGGCCACTCCACGTGCCTGTATGACCTACCTACAATGCCTGGGCATGCTTCTGATGAGACAGGGGATGTTGTCATGAGGGATCTCCTCCCAGACCTGGATTAAAGCATCAGTCAACTCCTGGACAGCCTGTGGTGCAATGTGATGTTGGTAGATGTAGTGAGACATGACATCCCATACGTGCTCGACTGGATTCAGGTCTGGGGAACGTGCAGGCCAGTCCGTAGCATCAATGCCTTTATCATGTAGGAACTGCTGACACACTTCAGGCACATGAGGCCTAGCATTGTCATGCATCAGAAGGAACTCAGGACCAACTGCACATGGTTTCACAATGGGTCTGCGGATCTCATCCCGGCACCTAATGGCAGTCAGGTTGCCTCTGGCTAGCACATGGAGGGCTATTCGGCCCTTCTGAGAAATGCCTCCCCACACCATTACTGACCCACTGCCAAACCGGTCATGCTGGAGGATGTTGAACGTTCTCCGTGGCATTTCCAGACTCTGTCACGTCTGTCTCATGTGCTCAATGTGAACCTGCTCTCATCCATGAAAAGCACAGGGTGCCAATGTCGAATCTGCCAATCTTGGTGTTCTGCACAGTGTTGGGCTTTAAGCACAACACCGACTTGTTGACGTCACGCCCTCATACCACCTGGGGTCTATTTCTGACAGTTTGAGCAGACACATGGATATTAGTGGCCTGCTGGAGGTCATTTTGCAGGACACTGACACTGCTCCTCCTGGCACAAAGGAGGAGGTAGCGGTCCTGCTGCTAGTTTGTTGCCATCCTATGGCCCCCTCCACATCTCCTGTCTCCTGAGATCTGCTCCATGCTCTGGATACTGTGCTGACAAAATGCAAAGTGACCAAAAACAAAAGCCAAAAAGGATGAGAACAAAGAAATGGGATATGGTGACCACCTTTATATGAATCACTCCTTTATAGGAATTGTCTTGGTACTTGTCTAACATTTCTACCTTTTGTCTGTTCCATTTGTACAACAGCAGGAGAGATTGATTCACAGTAAGTTTTGATTCATAACTGGACATGTTGAATTAACAGAAGTGTGATTGACTTAGAGTCACATTTGGAGTTACATTGTGTTGCTTAAAGGGGATTTGCCGAGACAAAGATTCTTACCTCTCTGCTTAGCCCAGGCAGAATGTCAACAAATCACGCTGAGTCATGAAGCTGCAGGGGAGAGAGGGTGGGGGCCAGTGAGGAGTGAAGAATCCAAGGGAGCGTCTCAAAACTTAAGTGAAATAATAAACAGTACAGCAGTGGATTCTAAATACAGCAGACACAGCCTCAGACTGCACTGTCAGCAGGAGCCTTATCTGCAAAGAAGCTAATGTAAACAAATCACAGAACTGAAAGAGAGAGAGACGCACACAGCGAGAGCACAAAGCTGCATAAGGGATCCTGTGACATGTTCACTGAAATAAAAAAACTATAACTTGTGGCTTCTGTGTACAAAAGACAACAGCTTTTCTACACAGCAGCTTGAAAGCTTCTTCATGTTCTCTGTCATCAGATAAAGCAGGGATCTAATCACTCTACAACTAGTTTATTCTGTATACAAAAAAAAACATATTGCTACCCGATGCCTTAAAAACTTCTGCAGCTCAGTCTCATCAGATAAGAAGCTCTCTCTGCGCAAGCCCGTCCAGCTCTTGTCAGGCCATATCTAATAGACGCTTTGAAGTAACCAAGGGCATGTAAGGAAGGCTGTAGCTCTCTCAGACTGCAATTTTTGTAATCACATATATTTAGAAAAGTGATTAAAAACCCATTTTGGAGGGTCCCACGTCAACATTACATCGTGGCAAAACCCCTTTAAGTGTTCTCTTTATTTTTTTGAGCAGTGTGTGTATAATACACACACCACAAATTACAGGACTAATGCAAACTCCACATTGTTGCGTAATTTAAGGGATATGTCTTAAGGTCAGATAATTTTGTTAATAAAACTTAAATGGCTTCTTATGGCAGTGATTATGGATAAACTACGGCTTGACTGATAATGAATCAAGCCAAATTTGCTTGCCATATACAGAAATCTATAGTGAATTTTACTTTCAGAATGGAATTAGGCTAAATAGGCAAAAATACAATATACAGTGTGTTGCAAAAGCATTCATACCAATTGAACCATTTCTATTTTAAACATTACAGCCACAAACATTTCACTTCCCCAGAAACAGAATGTTCTTTTCTTGAGACATATCCGCCATTTTGTTCTAACTCCACCGAGGCAACATGGTAAAATAACACGTGGTCATATCTCTTATCAATGTTGGGGTTCAGGGGTACACCTGTCCAAATTGAACACTGATTGCCGGTGTGAAGAAATGACACCAAAACACAGAGAGCTGGTATGACCTGCTCCTCATTGTGGAGAAGACCCAGAATGAATCAGCCTTTTTTATAATATAATGGATTGCTTTCAGGGGTGTGGTTAAGTTCCTTTTTTGCTTGCATTCATCAAGAATGTGGCATTAGTTTATTGGTTCTCCAGATATAGTAATGGTTTCCACCCAGGTCCATGCTGCCACATAGTGAGGAGTGGTCCAAGAAGCAGGCGCCATCTTGGAGTATATCTGCTGTTCAGCTAAGCTTATATGTGTAATAATGTTTTTGCACCACAAACTTCATTACAAAAGCATTAGAAAAATGTATAGAAAAATATATATTTCCCTTCACACCATTAGTACACGGTGATTCCATTGCACAATTGCTTACTGTGAAAAAGTATCAAGACCACAAAACTTCAAAGCCCTGTACTGAAATTTTTCAAAAAGAGGAGTTAGAAGATTATGGTTCTGGAGAAGCAATTTATTAATATTTTTGTAATAGAAAAACATAAAGAAGCAAGTATTGATGAAGTGTAAAAAAAAAAGATACATCCTTTTCCAAATGTTTGCAAATTAAAAAACTGAAAAGTGTGGCATGCACACTCTGTACTCTGATACCCCTAAATTAGATCCAGTGTGACTAATTGCCTTTATAAGTCATCTAATTAGTGAATAGCGTACATCTGTATGTAATTTATTCTCAGTATAACTACAGCTTTTTTGTGAAGGCCTCAGAGGTTTATTAGAGCACATTAGTGAACAAACAGCATCATGAAAAACCAGAAACACACCAAAGAGCTCAAAGATAATGTTGTGGCAAAGTGTATTGCAGGTTTAGGTTTTAAAAAAATAGCCCAAGCTCTGAACATCTCACAGAGCACTGTTGAATCCATCATCCATAAATCGAAGGAGTATGGCACAATTGTTAACCCACCAAGACATGGCTGTCCACCTGAACTGACAGAAGAGCACTAATTAGAGAAATAGCCAGGTGGGAGAATCTGTTCACAGGACAATTATTAGTCATGTACTTCACAAATCTGGCCATTATGGAAGAGTGTCAAGAAAAAGCCATTTTAAAACAGCAAAGTACAAAATATGTCTGAAAGCCGATGGCATTTTGTCCTATGCAGGACCGCAGGTTTTGGTGCTGATTTGCACAAAAAACACAGTTGGTTTTAGTCTTTGCCTTCTGCCCGTACAATTGAATGTATGGGAATCCGGCGGCAAACCACAGGACTCTGGAGTAATATGCAACATGTTGCATATTCCACTGGATTTTTAACAAGGCGGTTAAAAACCCGTGCTGTATACACTACAGCACAGATTTTTCATTGCTGTATATGCAACACAGTGTACCGTCAGATTCTCAGTGGTTTCAAAATACTGAAACCACTGAAAATCCAATGGTATTTCTATGCTGTGTAGACATAGCCATAAGAAGTCACATTTGTAGTATGTAAAACACAAGCAGGTGGAAGAAGGTTCTCTGGTGAGATGAGACCAAAATTAAACTTTTTGGCCTAAATGCCAAACTGCACTTCACCCTAAACACACCATCCTCACCGTGAATCATGGTGGTGGCAGCATCATGCTGTGGGGATGCTTTACTTTAGCAGGGACTGGGAATAGGGTTTGAGTGGATGGGAAGTTGAATGGAGCTAAATACAGGACAAATCCTGGAGGAAAACCTGTTAGAGGCTGCAAAAGACTTGAGATTGGAGCATAGGTTCGCCTTCCAGCAGGACAACAACCCTAAACATACGGCAATGGGTACAATAGAATGGTTTAAATCAAAGCATATTCATGTGTTAAAATTGCCCAAAGTCGAGAACTAAATCACATTGAGAATCTGACTTGAGAATTACTGTTCACAAACATGAGCTAGAGATATTTTATAAGGATGAATGGGCAAAAATTCCAGCCTCTAGATGTGCAAAGCTGGTATAGATATAGTCCAATAGACTTGCAGCTGTCATTGCAGCTAAAGGTGGTCCTATAGAGTATTGGCTCCGGGGGCTGAATACACTTTTCAGTCTTCTAATTTGCAAACATTTGGAAAAGCACATATCATTTTCTTTACACTTCACAAGTACGTGTTACCAGGGCCGGAATGGGAATAAAAAGCAGCTGTGGCACAAACCCCCCACCAGCCCACATACAATACCAGCTTACAAAATTTCCCTTGGTCAACACTTTCTAAAATAAACAACACTATAACCACGAGCAAGAAAGAAAAAATGGCATAGAGGAACCTCTAATCACAGGGACCGGAGTGCATTTGCTTTACAATTAGGGATAAGTGTATGCTGCCACTATGCAAGCACCGATATAACCTACAAAACCACTATATAGAGACCTCATAGTGGTCAGACACCGGCTCAGGTCTCATCACATAACAGTGAATATAGCACTGATCCAATATAGAAGCAAATAACCCCTGACATCATGGACTCACAGGAGATGTCATCTCTGGTGGGAGTTGTTCTCTTTTCCTTTTCTTCTCCATCTGTCCCAAACCTCCATGATGTCTTCTCTGATGAGTCGTTCTCTTCCATTTTTTTCTCCTTCCGGTACAGAATGCAATGCCTTTTTCTCCCGGCCACTTCTCGTCCCTGTAGAATTTACCACAAAAACATCTTAGACTCTTCTCTTTTCCAGCACTTTTGGTGCCTTACACAGTAATTGTAGATACTAAAAATTAGAAATGAAAAAAGTCAGATAAGTGGCATGTAAATAGGTAGACCCCCATTAGGTAGGTATACAAGCTCCCCAGTAGGCAGGTAAGTATATAGACCTCCCACAGTAGGTATATTGTTACTCTCAGAATATAGGTAAATAGGCCCCCTCAGTAAGTTTACATATTCATTCAGTAGGTAATCCCCTAATTAGTGAGCCCCTCAGTAGGTATATAGGTCCCCTCACTAGATAGAGAAGTATAAAGTCCCCACAGTAGGTAGGGAGGTATATAGTCCCCCATTAGGCACCTATATAGATCATCTCAGTAGGTAGGTATATAGGGGCCCCTCAGTAGGTAGGTATATAGCCTCCCCAACAGTTGATGGGTTTATAGGGCCCACATTAGGAAGGTAGTTACATAGGCCACTCACAGCAAAAAATAACCCCAATATAAAACTTATGAACACTTTATTAATCCTATTAAAATCACAATCCAACAAAAAAATCCCTTATTACTAATCCTAAATACATAACTAAAGATAAATAGATAGGCAAAGTATACTTAACTGTCAGAGTGGATACCAATCTTGCGTTGATGTAGTCACGTATCCTACCTTAGTCCTCCAGGACCCAGTAATATAACAAGTACACTCTCCCTATAAAACCCAATTGAGCCTAGACCACTTATAACATATCGGCATGGAAGATCACTGAGAGATAGGCTGGTTAAGAGCCATTATAAACGGCCTAGAAGAGGGGTCCTGGTTGGAGAGAAGACCTAAGGGGATGTTCAAATGTGGAGATAACTGTGTGGCCTGTCCCGTTATAGAGCAAACAAAGTCATTTAAAGATCGTAAGGGGAAGGAATACTTCCTAAAAGGTTTTTTCAATTGTAAATCTGAAGGATTGATTTACCTCTGTGTCTGTAACTGTGTACTTTGTTATGTAGGTAAGACTACTCGCCAATTGCGTAGAAGAGTAGGAGAACATCTGGGTGACGTTCGGCATAGGAGGGACACTGCGATTGCCCGCCATGTGTGGGAAGAACATGGGGGTGATCCTGGATGTCTTAGATTTCTTGTTATAGAGGTTGTGCATCCGTCACCCAGAAAGGGTAACCTGGATATTATGATTTTGAGGAAAGAGGCTCAGTGGATCTACCGTTTAGGATCAGTGAACCCTGGTGGCCTTAATGAGTCTTTACAGTTTGGATGCTTTCTTTGAGTAAACACTGCCCTATACTGGATCTTGGTATAGCTGAGAATGTTTCCTGCCTGTTTGGCATATTGGAGATATCATGCCTGAACAAGGCATATACTCCTTGTTTGGATATCAGGTTATCATACATGTAGGAATTTGATTCCCTTTGTTTATTAATCGACTTGCTGGTACCTTTTGTCTTAGTGAATTTTTTCATTGATATTGAGTCATACATACAATATGTTGTACGAGGTACTCATAGTATGTAGAACTGTCTTGGATGAATGGGCAGTATTGTGGTGTATCGTGTTAAATCACACTGTACTTGACAACTATATTTAATGTTGGATCTCGCAATGGAATCAGGAGATCCATTATATACCATAACTTATCAGTTTTTCATCAAGTCTCGTATTTGTATAACCCAATTATGTTAAGATCATGTCCCTTAGTCTATTCATATGACTTAGTTGTATGTGTACTGCGATTGGTGAGTGAAGTAGTCTGGAGTAAGTGTGCCAGGCATGCGCAGTTGCCGTGGCTGGGCGCACGGCGTTTGGATTAGTCGCGCGGCGCGGTGATCATTTCAGGACGCGGTTCTGTAAACCACGCTTGGCCCCGGGGTCTGGATTAGTCCCCCAGGTCGCGGTGGGGCTTTCCGGGCGCCGTGTTCTGGAGCCGCGTGTGCGCGGCGGTCGACA
>JAODAL010048576.1:0-28887 GCA_025379985.1 Phyllomedusa bahiana | reverse complement strand
TGGTTCCTATGACAACTGTCAGTCCCGATGCCGGGACATGCCCACAGGGCACGGCCGGGCATCGTGACGTCACAGACAACCCGGAAGGCATTCTCTGCCTTCCGTGCTGTCTGTCAGAGGGCAGGAGCTGCACGGATCGTGCGATCCGTGCGCTGCTGCCGCCGACAGAGACGCAGGAGGAGCGATCTCCTCCTGCGTCTTCCTTAGTTATTGCGACCTGATGGTCGCGATAATTAAGGGGTTAACGGCCGCCCCCGGAGCGATCCGGGGTCGGGGCCGACGCTGCGGGATGTCAGCTGTAATATACAGCTGACACCCCGCGCCGATCGCACGAACTCTGCTTTAGAGCTCGCGCGATCCTCAGGACGTATCCATACGTCCAGGTGCGTGAACCCCCCAACGACCTGGACGTATTGATCCGTCTAAGGTCGTTAAGGGGTTAAAGCAATACCCCTTTATTTGGGCATACTGGTGACAGCTATAGGGCACCAATAATAGAAACACTCATAGAGTCTTCATGAGAAAGACATTTAAATTTTTCCACATTGTAATGTTATTGTTTCATATCTTTTATTACATTATTTTTTAGATTCCTCCCTATAAAAACAATCCATTCTCCTTATAGTCAAGGAGGGATTTAGTACACTTTCATAAGTGTCTGACCTAAACATAACAGTTTGCAATTATTAGAAAATAATTAAATCACTACTTTTCATTTTAACAATAAACCTGAAATGCATTTTATTTTCTCATTTTTAATTTAAATCAATGACGATAGCTGCATGTTTTCCAGTCCTCTTACATAGTGTAATGCAGGACTCTAAAGAAAATCAAGATGTTCTATTAATTGCAAAAAAATGTTTTGCCTTGCCTGCCTGGGTTGTACAATGACAGTACTGTTATTTTTTAAGTATTTTACAAATTAGTACAAATAATAGTTATTTATTTATTTCCATTTGTAGAACTGTGCAATAATTTGTTCATGGATACTTTTTAAATGTGTGCATGTTAAATGTGTAGCATCACATAAAAGTATATTCTTAAAGTGGTTGTCCAAGGAAAAAACATCTTTTTTTATTTATTTATTTATTTATAAAGGGTCACATTGGGGTTAAAAAATGCTTCCCTGTCCTGATCCCTTATAAATATAATTTATCAACCCACCCAGAGACATGTAGAACTCAATTCATAGTCAATAGCAATGATATAAACAGATCTATTTATTTTTTCATACATACAGTTGAAACCAGAAGTTTACATACACTATATAAAAAGACACATATGCATGTGTTTCTCACTATCTGACATGAAATCAGAATAAACCTTACCCGTTTTATGTCAGTTAGGATTATCAAATTTATTTATATTTGCCAAATTCAAGAATAATGAGAGAGAATTTTTAAGGCATTTTTATCACTTTCTGCAAAGTCAAACATTTACATACATTTCATTAGTATTTGGTAGCCTTGCCATCAAACTGAATGACTTGGGTCAAACATAGCACACAAGCTTCTCACAATAGTTGGTAGGAATTTTGGCCCAGTCCTCCTGACAGAACTGGTGTAACTGAATCATGTTTGCAGATCGCCTTGCTCGCACCTGCCTTTTCAGCTTTGTCCATAAATTTTCAATAGGCTTGAGATCAGGGCTCTGTGATGGCCACTCCAAAACATTGACTTGGTTATCCTTAAGCCACTGTGTAACCAGTTTGGCAGTATGTGTCGGGTCATTGTCCATTTGGAAGACCCATTTGTGTTCAAACTTTAATGTCCTGGCTGGTTTCTTAAGATGTTGCATCTGTATTGGCACATAATCTTCTTTCATCATGATGCCATCTATTTTTTTAAGTGCACCGGTCCCTCCTGCAGCAAAACAACCCCACAACATGCTGCTGACACCCCCTGTTTCATAGTTGGGATGGTGTTCAAAGGCTTCCAAAATTCTCCCTTTTTCATCCAAAGATAACAATGGTCATTATGGCCAAACAGTTCAATTTTAGTTTCGTCAGACCGCAGGACATGTCTCCAAAAATGTAGGTCTTTGATCCTGTGTGCATATGCAAACATTAATCTGGATTTCATATGTTTCTTTTGGAGTAATGACTTCTTCCAGGCAGAGTGGCCTTTCACCCATGTTGATACAGTACTCGTTTCACTGTGGATAATGACAGTTTTACCAACATCTTCACAATGTCTTTTGCTTTTATTCTTGATTTAATATGCACATGTCGAACTAAAGCATGTTCATCTCTGAGACACAGAACCTGTCTCCTTCCTGAGCAGTATAATGGCTGGACATTCCCATCTTGTTTGTACTTGCATATAATTGTTTGTACAGATGAACGAGGCACATTCAGGCATCTGGAAATTGTACCCAAGGATGATCCAGACTTGTGCAAGTCCACAATTCTCTTCCTGATATATTGGCTGATTTTTTAGACTTTCCCATGATGTTACACACAGAAGCAGTGTGTGTGTGGTGTGAATTAAAATACATCCACAGGTGTGTCTCTAATTAGAAGCTTCTAAAGACTCACTTTTGTTGCCAGTGATTTAGAAATTGATGGCTGTCTATTGAGTTATTTTTAGGCCATCCCAAATTTACACTGTTATACAAGCTGTACACTGACTACTTTACATTGCATCAAAGTGTCATATCTTCAGTGTTGTCCCATGAAAAGATATAACATAATATTTACAAAAACGTGAGGGATATACTCACTTTTGTGAGATGCTGTATGTATTAGTAAGGGACTTAACTTCACAAATGGTAGGCAAACAAGCACAATTTTGTTGAAAAGCGGAAGGGTTTATTGCAACGGCAGGAAAAACAAACAGGTACAAAACAGTTCATCACGTTTCATAGTAGCTGTTTAAACTCAGACACAAAAAGCTTGTCTCCAGCTTAATCATATCCAAGAAAGTTCTTACATGACCATGTAGTGGTTCTTAGTCCATGCCCAGACCAGCAAGTCTGTTTCTGTCCCGTTCCAGGGCACCTTTCTCTTGCTCCTGACAGCAACACACTGCAGAGAAAAATGGCTCTCCAAACAAGCTCCTCATGTACACTCTCTACACCTGATGTCTGGAGCAGCAGGCATTAAAGGCCTTAAGAGGTCCAGTAAAGCCCGGACAGAAATGTGGGAATGGCCTCCCACCGTCACTACAGCGTTCCAGGAAAACAGTCCAATTTAGCCGCCTAGCACCTATATTAACTATACAACGGTTACTGACTAGGGCTGTTGTTTTCCCCCCCAAGCCCCAGGACTTCGGTGGCACCTACATTGCAGTTCCCCTGCTGCAATTCAGCTGCATGGAAAGGCTGGGATATACTAGTGGATCGGCCACCCTGACATTCCTGGAATTTCACCAATGAATACAGCAACCTGCTTAGCATATATATGCCTTCTACTATTTTTCCTGCTGGTTGCCTACATATCCCTCCCTAGTGTCCAAGGCCAGGAGACTAGACACTTGAACCCAATTGAACAGTGGACCCATGACAGGGCATCCTCATTTATATGCTGTTTCCTTGGCCTGTGCTCTACAACAAACTTAAAGTCCTGCAACGAGAGGAACCACCTTGTCATTATTGCCTTTATTTCTCACAGGACGTGATCTTTCTGCTCAAATACGTAATGGGGTGCTCTCTCCCATTCACCTTCTGCGACATTACTGCCCCCATCGGTCTGAATGATAATTCTCTTGAAAAGTAAGGTGCCACTAAGACAACTGACTGCATAGGGCTTTTTTAGGACTTGAAATGACTTTTACGCTTCCTCAGACTACTGAACCATCACCGCCTTTTTGTTAGGTCCATCAATTGCCCAGCTATGGAGGCAAAATTTGGCACAAATATGCAGTAGTAGCCAACATTCACCAGGAACGTCCCTTACTTGTTTTTTCATCAGATCTTGTGGCCAGTTCTGAATTGCCTGCACCTTGTTTATTTGAGGTGTGATTGTGCCCTTTCCTACAATATACCCCAAATATCTCACCTCTTCTAACCCAATGGCACATTTCTCGGGGTTAGCAGTAAATCCAGCTTTCCTGAGAGAATCAATGTCATGGCACATGTTGTTGCCGTGGAGGAGCAAGGTGCTACAGGGGTTAATCCCTCCAGTCGGGTGACACGCCCAGGGAGAAGCCTGGCTGATAGGATTGACAGCTCGGCTTCCAATCAGCTCAGAGAGTGTGTCGTTCAGACCAATAGAGGAGTCCGGAGGCCGCACCAATCAGCTGCTGGGGCGGTGTCCGGGTGGCTCAGTTAAACCAGCTCAGTTTGCTTCATCTTTGCCTGTGAAAGGTTTCCCTTTGCGCTTCTCCTGTTTCCCTGTTTGCTTGTTTACTTTGTTACCTTGACTTCGGCTTGCTTCCTGACCTCGCTCTCGTCCTCTGATTCTGTACCATGTTACCTCCTGGTTTTGACCCTTGGCTTGGCTTACGTTATTCTCTTGGTTTTCCGATTTGTGGCTTTGGTATACCCTTACCATTATCGACCCGGACTGCTGACTTCGCGTTTCCCTGACGGCCCTGCACACAGGAGAGTAGGGACTGTCGTCCAGTTGGGGTCTGCCATTTAGGGCAGCACACCAAGTAGGCAGGGACAGTGGGCTGGGTGGCAGTCAGGGCCCACTGCACCACCTCTGACGTGACAATCAAATACCGCTTTTACTTTACTCAGAATGGATTCCCAGTCAGTACTATCACAAGGCATTATGGGAAAGGGGCTGAGCAGCCCACAGCGCCCTCTTCTGGTTTTAACAAACCCACCCTCTTGCTTTTGACCCACCGAGTCTTGAGAAAGCAAAAAGGATTTTTTAGCCAAGCCAGTATCTCTCATCTACAGACAACGCTGTTTCGGGATTTTTGTCCCTCTTCAGTGCAGAGTAGAGAAGATACTGGCTGGCTGTGTGGGAGGCATCGGGTAGCTCAGGAAGGGAAGATTTCTCCTTAAGGAGAGCACCGAACGAACGGCTTGTAGAGTTTTTGTTTTGCCTTTTCGCCCTCTACTTAGCATCTGCATATCACAAGGCATTATGGGAAAGGGGCTGAGAAGCCCACAGCGCCCTCTGTTGGTTGTAACAAATCCTCAATTTGCTTTTGACCCACCGAGTCTTGAGAAAGCAAAAAAGAATTTTTAGCCAAGCCAGTATCTCTCATCTACAGACAACTCTGTTTCGGGATTTTGCTCCTCTTCAGTGCAGAGTAGAGAAGATACTGGCTGGCTATTTGGGAGGCATCGGGTAGCTCAGGAAGGGAAGATCTCTCTTAAGGAGAGCACCGAACGAACGGCTTGTAGAGTTTTTGTTTTGCCTTTTCGCCCTCTACTTAGCATCTGCATATCACAAGGCATTATGGGAAAGGGGCTGAGAAGCCCACAGCGCCCTCTGTTGGTTGTAACAAATCCTCAATTTGCTTTTGACCCACCGAGTCTTTAGAAAGCAAAAAGGATTTTTTAGCCAAGCCAGTATCTCTCATCTACAGACAACGCTGTTTCGGGATTTTTGTCCCTCTTCAGTGCAGAGTAGAGAAGATACTGGCTGGCTGTGTGGGAGGCATCGGGTAGCTCAGGAAGGGAAGATCTCTCCTTAAGGAGGCACCGAACGAACGGCTTGTAGAGTTTTTGTTTTGCCTTTTCGACCTCTACTTATCATCTGCATATCACAAGGCATTATGGGAAAGGGGCTGAGAGCCACAGCGCCCTCTTTTGGTTGTAACAAATCCTCAATTTGCTTTTGACCCACCGAGTCTTGAGAAAGCAAAAAGGATTTTTTTAGCCAAGCCAGTATCTCTCATCTACAGACAACGCTGTTTCGGGATTTTTGTCCCTCTTCAGTGCAGAGTAGAGAAGATACTGGCTGGCTGTTTGGGAGGCATCGGTAGCTCAGGAAGGGAGATCTCTCCTTAAGGAGAGCACCGAACGGAACGCTTGTAGAGTTTTTGTTTTGCCTTTTCGCACTCTACTTAGCATCTGCATATCACAAGGCATTATGGGAAAGGGGCTGAGATGCCCACAGTGCCCTCTGTTGGTTGTAACAAATCCTCAATTTGCTTTTGACCCACCGAGTCTTGAGAAAGCAAAAGGATTTTTTTAGCCAAGCCAGTATCTCTCATCTACAGACAACGCTGTTTCGGGATTTTTGTCCCTCTTCAGTGCAGAGTAGAGAAGATACTGGCTGGCTGTGTGGGAGGCATCGGGTAGGTCAGGAAGGGAATATCTCTCCTTAAGGAGAGCACCGAACGAACGGCTTGTAGAGTTTTTGTTTTGCCTTTTCGCCCTCTACTTAGCATCTGCATATCACAAGGCATTATGGGAAAGGGGCTGAGAAGCCCACAGCGCCCTCTGTTGGTTGTAACAAATCCTCAATTTGCTTTTGACCCACCGAGTCTTGAGAAAGCAAAAAGGATTTTTTAGCCAAGCCAGTATCTCTCATCTACAGACAACGCTGTTTCGGGATTTTGTCCCTCTTCAGTGCAGAGTAGAGAAGATACTGGCTGGCTGTTTGGGAGGCATCGGGTAGCTCAGGAAGGGAAGATCTCTCCTTAAGGAGAGCACCGAACGAACGGCTTGTAGAGTTTTTGTTTTGCCTTTTCGCCCTCTACTTAGCATCTGCATATCACAAGGCATTATGGGAAAGGGGCTGAGATGCCCACATCGCCCTCTGTTGGTTGTAACAAATCCTCAATTTGCTTTTGACCCACGAGTCTTGAGAAAGCAAAAAAGGATTTTTTAGCCAAGCCAGTATCTCTCATCTACAGACAACGCTGTTTCGGGATTTTTGTCCCTCTTCAGTGCAGAGTAGAGAAGATACTGGCTGGCTGTGTGTCAGTACTAAACACCACAACATCATCTAAATAAGCGGCTGCATATCTGGTGTTAGGCTTTAAAATTATATCCATTGCTCTCTGGAATGTGGCTGGTGCCTCTTGTAGCCCAAAGGCATCCAGGTGTATTAAAAGAGCCTATCTGGGGTGGAGAAGGCAGTTTTCTCCTTTGCCTTCTCTGAGGAAAATCTGCTAGTAACCTTTTGTTGAGTCCAGGGTGGTAATGTACCTGGTAGCCCTAACCTTTCAATTTGTTCATCTACCCTGGGCATCGGATAGGAATCCCACTCAGATCATCATTTAACCAGCGAAAATCGTTACAGAAAAGCCAAGACCCATTTAGCACCAATACAATAGGGCTGGACCAACCACTTTTGGACTTTTCAATAACCCCTAAGGCTAACAAGCGCCTAGCCTCATCAGAGAATGCCTGCCACCAACCCTCCGGAATTCTGTATGGCTTATAACCCTGTATATTTTCACCCCAGGGTTAGTGATAACCTCATGCTGAACCACATCTATAGTGCCTGGAAGGTCAGTGAAGATATCCCTATTTTGCTGTACAAACTCCCAAGTTTCCTGTTTTTAAAGTTTGGACATGGCATCGCCTATGGTAACCTTCTCAATCTCTAAGTGGGCTTCCACTTGGGTGGTCAGGGCTACGACTAGGGATTTTCTGTCATGTCAGGTCTTAATTAAGTTTATATGGTACAGTTGGATAGGTTTTCTTTTCACAGGCTGATCGATCTTATAATTTACCTCTCCAACCCTCTCCACCACCTTGCCACTTCAGCAGGAAGTTAACTGTGGGAACAAGTACCAGTACACAATCACTAGGGTTAAACAGTCTACCCCTAGCCGCACTATTGTATACCTGACTCTGGGACTCTCAGGCCCTTTGCATGTGTTCCCTCACAAAGGGCATAACACTGCTAATGCGATCCTGTGTTTGGGCCACATGTTCTATAATACTTTTGTAGGGGGTTGCCTCACTCTCCCACGTTTCCTTGGCAATATCTAGCAAATTCCTAGGATGTATTCCATATAGTAACTCAAATGGGGAGGGACTTCTCGGATGAAGAACAGGGGGTATGGTAGCAGACAATGCCAGCCCCTCCCATCCTTTTCTACCACTTATCTCAGCATTCCCTTCAGGGTTCTATTGAACCTCTCCACTAATTCGTCTGTTTGGGGATGATACACCGAGGTTCTGAGCTGTTTGATTTTTAAAAGTTTGCACAAGTCCTTCATCACCCTGGACATGAAGGTGTACCCTGGTCCGTTAGTATATCCTTCAGTAAGCCACTTTTAGAAAAAAAAGGGGTATTTCGCAGTGGAACAGCCTCAGGTTACCTGGTGGCATAATCAAGCACTACCAAAATATATTGATGGCTCCGAGCAGACTTGACCAATAGTCTTACCAAATCTATTGCTATTATTCCGATTAGAACCTCTATCATTGGTATGGGAACCAATGGGCTTCAGAAATGAGACATAGGAGCCGTCAACTGACAAGTTGGGCAAGACTTATAATAATTATAAATTTCTTGATAACAGGCGGGCCAATTAAATATTTGGAGGACTCTCTCCTGTGTTTTGTCTGCACCCAGGTGACCCCCTAGCACATATGTGTGAGCTATAACAAGGACCACCCTCCTATAAGGAACAGGCACCAACAATTGTTCTACCACTTCTTCCTGCACCTTATTGATGTGAGACAACAAATTATTATTTACCGCAAAGTGTGGAAAGCGTTTACCAGCACTGGGCCTTTGAGGCACTTCATTCAGTACATGTACAAAGTCCCATGCATGTTTCAGGGTGAGATCTCATAACTGAGCGGTTCTAAAGTTCCCCCGTGAGACCTCTAGGTCAGGAAGATTTTGCTCAGGAGTAGCCGGCTCATCCTCCTCTCCAGCCAACACTTTTAGGGGAGAATTAGCAGGTACCTCAGTGGTCACCCATACTGCTTTCACTTGAACATCCTCAGCTAGGAGAATTGGACTGAGTGACTGGGGACACATGATATGCTTAGAGGCTCCTTGGAGTTGCGACCAGAGTTCCCAGAATAACGGAAAGTATTGTCCCCAACAAGGGGATATTACAATCTCTTACCACCCCCACCTCATGGTTCAGAGTCCTGCAGCCAGTTTCTACAGGCACTTAGGCAAGTGGGTACTGCTTAGTGTCCCCATGAATGTATACAACCTCCAACCGCTTTTCTGGGGTTACCAGGACATGGGGAATGGTAGCTCGTAAGAGGCTGACCAGACTGCCAGGGTCTAATAGGGCTACCACACTGACCCCATTCACCTGGAGTTGGCACTCCTGTGTGCCTTTTTCCTGCAGGGACACAGTGCTGCAGACTGGCCAGGCGAACATGGAGAGATGATGGGTGGCACCACACTCCATGGACTCCTCTTGTTGATGACACTGCGCTGCAATATTCCCCGGTTGCTGACACCTCCAACAACGCACCTCAGCTTTGCCACCCAGTGCGACTTTACAGGGTAAGGGTACCTTTTCTGGGCCAACCAACCTCTTTCCTTTCCGTGGGCCACCTTAACTTGGTCAGCTGAAGAGTGGGCTTTGGTGCTTGGCCTCTGAAAGCCATCCTTGCAGCTCCCCATGAACTGCTGAGGTTTACTTTCAGGCCTGAGGTAGGTCTCTGTAGTGGTAAACCGCTCCGCTAGTGCAAACCACTGATCCAGCGTGTTGGGGTCTACATGGGCAACCCAGTGGTGAATATCCTGAGAAAGTCCACTTAAATAGTGATCCATGATGATTTGGTCGATCATGGCAGATGGACTTACAGTCTCGGGTTGTAGCCACTTATGCACCAGGTGTAGCAGGTCAAACAGCTGGGAGCAGGGCAGCTTATGCTTTTCAAACTACCAGTCATGAACTCTGTGAGCCTGCACAGTTAAGGTGACTCCCAGCCAGGCCAGGATTTCTGCCTTTAGGATATCATAGCCTTTTGCCTGCTCTACTGTCGAATCAAAATATGTGTTTTGTGGTTCGCTAGTAATATAAGGTGCCAAAACTTCAGTCAATATAGCAGCAGGGAGTTTTTCTCTTTCTGCAATTCTTTCAAAAACCATCAAATAAGCCTCTATATCATCATCCGGGGGTCATTTTTTGCAAGGCAAGTTGCATAGTCTTTTTTATACATAAAATCCCAGTTAGCTCCTCCATACTCTTTGGCTGAGCAGGAACACTCTCTCGCACGATGGCAATCAGCTGCAGTAACAAACGGATTGCTTCTGCTTGGCCACATTGGCCTGCACTAAATGCTTTATAAGCTCCTTCATAGCAGGGAACTGGCTTGGCAAGGACATATGCAAATTAATCAGTCCAAAAAAAATGTATGCAGACATTACCCTTAGCATACAGTTGCCTGCCTCCTCCACTATATGTGGGAATTAGCTTCACAAATGGTAGGCAAACAAGCAGAATCTTGGTGCAAAACGGAATATGTGAATAGAGCTTCTCCTCTAGAATTATTTCATGAGTGGATGTTAAACCTAATAACCACATGTACTTTATTAGTAAATTTGAAACCTAATGAAAACACCAATACTTTTAATCTATCCAAAACATTGGGATCCCCAGTAATCAGACACTAATCCACTATTTTGTGGTTAGGTGTCTAATATCTATGTTGGGACAATATTTTAAAACATTAAAACTAACCCTGTATTCCAACCACCTTACCAGCGTTATGGTCTGTTTGAGCATGCTGAATCTATGAATAAAATATAGTAATGCAAAGAGAAAAAAAAAATTAAGTTATGGTGTGTTGGGCAAGAATTCAACCTCTCAGACTGGGAACAGCTTAGCTCATATAAAAATAGATTGTTTTATTCACAAATCCTTATTAAAATGCACATAAATTCACAACATTAAAATGTATGTATACACTAGAGAAACAGAACTTAATATTTGGTACAGAAATATTTGTTTGCAATTACAGAGGTCAGATGTTTCCTGTAGTTCTTGACCAAGTTTGCACACACTACAGCAATGATTTGGGCCCAGTCCTCCATACAGATCTTCTACAGATCTTTCCGCTTCGGGGCTATTGCAGGGCTACATTGAGTTTCAGCTTCCTCCAAAGATTTTCGATTGAGTTCAGGTCTGGAGACTGACTGGGCCACTCCAGGACCTTGAAATGCTTCTTAGAGAACCACTCCTTAGTTGCCCTGACTTTGTTTCAGGTCATTATCCTGCTGGAAGACCCAAGCATACCCATCTTCACTGATCTTACTAATGAAAGGAAGCTGTTGATCAAAATCTCACAATATATGGCCCCATCCATTCTCCCTTCAATACAGGGCAGAAAAGCACCCCCAAAGTATGATGTTTCCACTCCAATGCTTCACAGTTGGGATTATGTTCTTGGGGTTATATTCATTTTTCTATTTCTTCCAAACACGGTGAGTGGAGTTGATACCAAAAAGTTCTACTTTGGTCTTATCTGACCACATGACCTTCTCCCATGCCTCCTCTGGGTCATCAAGATGGTCATTGGTGAACTTGAAACGGGCCTGGACATGTACTAGCATGAGCAGGGGGACTTCGGGTGCACTGCAGGATTTTAATCCATGACGGTATAGTGTGTTGCTAATGGTAATCTTTGAGACTGTAGTCCGAGCTCTATTCAGGTTATTGATCAGGTCCTCCCGTGTAGTTCTGGGCTGATTCCTGATCTTTCTCAGAATCATCCTTACCCCACGAGGCGAGATCTTGTATGTCCTTAGACACCTCTTTGGTCTTCGCCATGGTGGAGAGTTTGGAGTATGATTGATTGACTGTGTGGAGAGGTGTCTTTTATGCAGTTAACAGGTTCAAACAGTTGCAATTAATAAAGACAATGCGTGCAGGTAATGGGCTTGTTATATAAAAAACTAATGGTGCTTTCACACGGTGCGTTGTTGGTGCGAAAAACTCATCAAAAACACACCTTGTGAAAGCACCCTAACAGGTCTGTGAGAGCCAGAATTCTTGCTGGTTGTCAGGTAATCAAATACTTATTTCATGCAATAAAATGCAAATTAATTAAAAATCATGCAATATTATTTTCTTGATTTTCTTTGAGATTCTGTCTCTCACATTTGAAGTGTACCTATGAAAAAATTACAAACCTCTCCATTCTTTGTAGGTTAGAAATCTTGCAAAATTGTCAGTGTATCAAATAGTTTCCCCACTATATATGTAGACCAAAGTGGGCAATTCATAAAAAAAGTCCATCTTGGGTTATCAATTTAAAATTCATATAAGTTAGACTGCTAGATAACACACAAACTGACTTTTAAGACTAGACTGTCCATCTGGCAATTTTATCAAATACTTGAGGAGCTGATGTTGCCAGCAGATTTGTTTAGCGGTAACAAATGCCATTTGTTTCTTTCAGCAGTGCATGTGCAATTATACTTGCAATTATACTTGTGTCTTCTTCAGCATCAGTCATCAAGACTTTGCAGTCTCCTCTCCATTTTTGGCAAGCCACGTTGTCGGAGTAAATGGTAACTCATATGCAGCATTCAAAAATTCATTACGAGTGCTATCAATCTGTTGAAGAATCCTGCAGTCTGCTTGCTGTAACCACACATTAACCCTTGGATAATTAAGTCTTACTTTTTTGCGCCACTACATACTTGTTTATTACTACGTCATGATGGGACTTATAGTGCCGTTATGTGCCATAGTGTATTTATTCTCTACTAAAATATGCGCTGATGTCTAATTCCTCAGTCCACCAATGTTTTTTTATTCATTTCTTCGTTATGTTTTTACTTGGGGAGGTCATGCCTGACCTCCCCCAACATGTTTCACCAGCTGACATTTTAATTTGTGATTTCCTACCTCTTTTTACTGTGTTACCCGCTGCAGAGGATCTCACAAGGAAACCTGCAGTGTAGACATAGCCTTACAGTGCGTCAGCGCTCCATTATCTTTGTATTCATTACTAGATTATGCTGGGACTGGGAGTGCCCCAATGTTTCACTGCCTATTGATTTATCTCTTGGTTGTACTGGGTCGTGTAGTATCTTCCAGTATGTTCCAGATTGTAGTTATTAATTTTATTAGGAGTCATCATATTCTGCTCCATTCAGTTACACTGTGTTGAAGTAAATTACATATGTCAGGTTGATACCGTTTCAGGACTATCTCATACTACAATTTGCACCATGTACATTGCCAGTGCCAGAAAATAGCAGTCTAAGAGTTATAGCAATATCAGTTAGTACAATTGGAACTTAAAGGGAACCTGTCAGGTTGTTTATGCTGTCCTATCTGAGAACAGGATGTGACAGAAGGAGTGAAGCTGAGCTCTGTGACATATAGGGTTATATGATAGAGGGAGAGAAGCTGCGCTCTGTGATATATAGGGTTATATGATAGAGGGAGAGAAGCTGAGCTCTGTGATATATAGGAATATATGATAGTGGAGAGAAGCGGAGCTCTTTGATATATAGGGGTTATATGATAGAGGGAGGGGAAAGCTGGCTCTGTGATATTTTGGGGTTTTATATGATAGAGGGAGGGGAAAGCTGGGGCTCTGTGATATATAGGATATTTTTGATAGTGGAGAGAAGCGGAGCTCTTTGATAATAGGGTTATTGATAGGGGGAGAGAAGCTAAAGCTCTGTGTGTATAGGGTTATATGATACGGGGAGAGGGAAAAGCTGGGGCCTCGTGTTTATATAGGGTTATATGATAGAGGAGAGAAGCTGAGCACTGTGATATATAGGGTTATATGATAGAGGAGAGAAGCTGAAATCTCAGATATAAAGGGTTATATGATAGAGGAGAGAAGCTGAGCTCTCTGATATACAGAGTTATAAGATAGAGTAGAGAAGCTGAGATCTCTGATATATAGCGTAATATAATTTGAAGCAGGATTTCTGAGTAAAAAGCAGAAACAAAACAAAACTGAGGCTTAAAGTTCAGCTTATCCCACAAACATACAGTGATTGACAGTTTGCTCTCACACACACTGATGCAGGGAAGGCTGTCAATTATTGTATGTGGGTGTGGTAAGCAGAACTTCCACTGTCTCTTAAGGACTCTGTCAGGGACCAGTCAGTGACACACACACAGACACAGACAAGTGGGCCCTGACTCTGATCCCAGCCCCTGTCCCTGCCTTTTGGGGAACCCGACTCCTTAATAGGCCGGCCCCAACCGGGAAGACTGATAGCTGCACTGATATAGGTGGTCGACACCAGACAGGAACAAAACAGACAGGAAAAAAAGCGTAGTCAGGCGGTCCAAAGTCAGCAAAAAAGTACTGGCGCGAGGTACAGAGACTTTGAGACAAAGAGGATAAAACAGAGTCCAAGCCAAAAGGTCAATTACCGGTCGTGTGCAGCAGTAAAAAAATCATGGGAAAAACAGAGAATAGTCATGAGAAACGGGAGGGTCAAACACAGAAAAGGCAAATGCAAAGGAAGGGCTAGCTATAAGCAAAAGACCTCTATAGCAGGCAAAGTGAAATGAATCTTTAAATAGGGAACCAAGGAAGGCAGAATTGAGGCCATAGGGAAAGAAAAACAAGATCACGGATAGGAAAAAGAAAGGGTTTTCCTTTAAAAGGAGAAAAATATTAACTCAAAGAGTGCTGGAGGATTCCTGGCCAGGGCATTAGCCAGGAATCAATCAAGCAAACAGCGAGGAGAACACAGTTCACACTAGTGCATACAATTCAAAACATCATGTAAGAAACCAGGGCTTCCGTCGCAACGGCCGTGGCCGGCAGAGCAGAGCCCAAAAGCTGAGGTTCCTGTCAGGCATGATCATGACAGGGACCCCCCCCCCAAAACCTTAGGAGGGGCCTCCGGACCCTCCAAAAAGACCCCTTGGTTTAGTGTGATGGGCCCTGACCAATTTTTCCCCTTTTTAGGCTTGACAGCACAATTTGCTAAAGGGACGGAGGTATTTTGGTCTGGGGGCCGGGGGGTTTTTTTTTTTGATTTGTTTTTTGTTGAGCGTTTTTTAAGAGTCTTATGACTCCTAGCCCAGACTGTTTCAAAAGTCGAATTAACGGTGGATTCTATTTTGGTTTCACAACCTGTGTGGCAGAGTTTCATGAGATGGGAATCCTCATAGCAAAACGGAGACAGCTTAGACGGAGCAGAACTCTTTGAATCGGTAGTCGAGAACACTACTTCTGGACAAAGAAAATTTTCAGGTTCCTTAACATGCAAATGCATAGATTCTTGCTTCGGGGCAGACAAGCTAAGCTTTGCCCTCAGAGTGAGGTCTATGGTACAATCATCGGCTGGTGTGGAGGCAAATTATCAGCAAATCTCTATCTAAAACGTCAGATTTACATTCTGAAACATCGTGAGCATTAATTACCGCACACACCACGGGATCACAGTTTTCAAATGAGAACCACATGAGTCACCCCATTTGATCAGCTCAGTGGTTCTCAGTCAAACACAGGATTATGAAGGCGGAGCCGGGCAAGCCAAGAATAATATCCACAGAGAGTTTCTCCAAGACAAAAACCGAAAGTTTTTCCGTATGCGAACTCCCCAAAATTCAAAGTGATCTTAGAAATCCGAAATTTGATTTTTCCCCCGATTTAGGGGAGGTTGAATCTACCCCTGAAACCAAAAAAGGGAGCACTTATGGAACTAGTTCCAAAACATAAGGTCTGGACAAACAAAATTTCTAATAAAACTAGGGAGCAGTGCCTGAGTCAATTTATAGCTTGACAAGAACAATTCTTAGAATTAGAGACACAAGGATACAGGCAAAAAAACTTATTACCAGAGTTACGATGGTACCTGTATACCCGAGTTTACCTTCCAGGAAATTAATCAAGCATTCGGCGTTTTTCTTGAGGTGACTTGGGCCTAGTCGGACAGTCTAGAAGAAAATGGTCGGATTTTCCGGCCCAATTAAAAGCACAAGGCATGCTAAAGCCGATGTCTCCTTCTGGTGGGGAGCAGATTTAAAACCCAAACACCATGGGTTCTCTTCAGGAAATGGGTGATGAAGACAGAAGGGAGAATTTCAGAGAAAAGTAACAGGAGGTTTTACAAAAAAAAATTGTATTTTGAACTGAACAGTCAAACCCCCTTGTTTTTCCCTGGTGTTCTCTCTTAGCCTTCTGTCAATAGTCACGGCTAGAGTATTTAAAAGTAATTTTAATGTTCCAGGGGTTGGATGGACTAACCATTTGCATCCTTTACCGCATCAGATAGACCTTGTCTGAAGAGGGTTTTTTAAGGGGGTTGGTCAGACCCCCGGTCATGGTACACCATTGGCGGAACTCAGAACAACAGTTTCCACCAAGCGGGCGGCCCTGCTGAATAGATAGCAGGTGAGTTTTGCCCCTTTCCACACGATTGGGATTGTCGTAGACATGGCCTAAAGCCTGAAAAAATCTGTCAATCGAAACTCCATTCTGGGGCTTCAGGGGGCATAGCTAAAGCCAAATCCTGAGGTGGGCCCTGGAGGAGAGACACCACAATCGCTACCTTTTCCGCCTCAGTGGGGAAAAAATTTAAGCGGAAAAACAGGTGACAGGATTCCCTGGGAAAATTCGGAACCTGTCTGGGGTTCCATCAATGCGATCCGGTTAAAAGCAATCTTAGATTTGAAACGGACGCTAGGATTCACAAACACAGGGGCAGGTATGGACACAGAAGGGGCAGCAAGACTGGGTGCCAGGGTAGTTATGGTATCCAGACATTGCGAGATTTGATTAAGAAGCCCCGCCATGCCCTGAAACTGAGTTGTCAACTCGTCCAGGCGGTCGGTGACCAACAAGTCGGTACTCATATTAAAAACCCGGGGGGGAGTTGATTAGGGTAAGGGCCTGCTATAATGTCAGGGACCGGTCAGGGACACACACACAGACACAGACAACGGCCGTGGCCGGCGAGCAGAGCCCAAAGCTGAGGTTCTGTCAGGCATGATCATGACAGAGTACTGTTATGATTACTTCTTTTCAATCAGAAATCCTGCTCCAAATCATATAAACCTCATTATCACAGCGCTCAGCTTGTCTCCCACTGTCACATTCTACTCTCAGATAGAGTAGTATAAACCACCTGACAGGTTCACTATAAATATAGGATATCAAGGTGGAATATCTGCTTATCCATGACATTATATGTTAAGTGACCAAGTGGTGGAGGGTTATAATTAAAATAAAGTTTAATTGTGCTCGACCACAGACAAGTCTATATTTGTGATAGTAATATGATATATTGTGATGGAAAAGCTAGTCTTTGAGAGGCAAACATGTGCCTGATTTTTAATTTGACTAATTATTTTAATTAGTCAGGCCATGGGGGGGGTCTTCATTGTACATATGTAAGATCCTGCCTTTCTTCAAGAGAAACTAAAATTTTCCCTGAGCGAAATACAGATTACACATGGTGTCATGGTGTAATCGGATGTACACCAGGTCAGGCATAGCCAACAAGATATCACATTCCCCAGATGGCATGTAGGCCTCTGTACTTTCACAGACCATATTAACATTTTAGTCCTAGTAGGGTCCTGCTCACAGTCCCACAGAATAGTTCAGTGGACTAATCCAGACATTACACAAAATAGGAATAGCAGAATAACTAGCTGCAAATGCCAACATACTTAATTCATGCAGAAGCTTATACTATATCACCATCAGAGCCATCTGAGCTGTTCTGATGCAGTCCAGTTTGGTGACCATTATAAGGTAGGCATTTTCTTACAACCTGTAATCCTTCAAAAGTTATAATGTAGCTACTGTCTCTTCCAGAAACATTTATCAGAGGGGCATAGAGTCCAAAGGAGCATTTGAACTGGCATCTTTCTGCATGGTAACAGTCATAGTTGCCAACTTTTGAAAATGAAAAAGCAGGAGATTCTAGTGGGCGGCGCGCATAGCGCACCGCGACAAAAATTTGCATGGACACGCCCATCTTGTCGGTATGCCACGCCCCTTCAAAAACCACACCCACGCCACCTAACTGCATAACGGCTTTGGAAGAAAGCCAGGTAGATGCCCTTATAGCCAGGTTAGTAACCCCCTTTAAGCAGGTAGTCCCCCTTAACAGGCAGGTAGATGCCCCCCCTTGTACCCAAGTAGATTGCCCCTCTGTAGCCAGGTAGGTGCCCCCTTTGTTAGCCGGGGTAGGTCCCCCCCTTTGTTTGCCGGGGTAGGTTGCCCCCCATTGTTTGCCAGGTAGGTGCCCCCCCATTGTTTGCCAGGTAGGTGCCCCCCATTGTTGCCAGGTAGTGCCCCCCTCTGTTGCCAGGTAGATGCCCCCTCTGTTGCCAGGTAGATGCCCCCTTTGTTGCCAGGTAGATGCCCCCTCTGTTGCCAGGTAGTGCCCCCATTGTTGTCAGGTAGATGTCCCCTCTGTTGCCAGGTAGTGCCCCCTCTGTTGCCAGGTAGATGTCCCCTCTGTTGCCAGGTAGATGTCCCCTCTGTTGCCAGGTTGTGTCCCCTCTGTTGCCAGGTAGATGTCCCCTCTGTTGCCAGGTAGGTGCCCCCATTGTTGCCAGGTAGGTGCCCCTCTGTTGCCAGGTAGATGCCCCCTCAGTTCCCAGGTAGTGCCCCTTTGTTGCCAGGTAGTGCCCCCTCTGTTGCAGGTAGATGTCCCCTCTGTTGCCAGGTAGTGCCCGCATTGTTGCCAGGCAGAGCCCCCCATATAGCTAATAAAAATAAAATAATAAAAATCCAAACTTCCCTTTCCGGCTCCTGCAGCACGGCCGCTCCGGACGATCTCCTCAGCGGCGCAGGGGGAAGTGAGAGACCCCCGCGCGTCACTCCCCTGCAGCCGCGGGTCACTTCCCTGCCCCGCTGACCTGTATGTCGGGCGCCCCACACCGGCGCCGGACATACAGGGGGAGGAGGGAGGAGGGGAGCAATCCCCCCTGCCCTCCTCCTGAAACAGCGAGACTCCCGGGCGGGTGAAGCGCACTGCGCTACTCTGTCCCCGCGGCCATTTAAAGAACCCCGGCGCCTGCTGGCGGTGCGAGGAATGCCAACTCCCCCGGGAGGGCGGGAGGGGACCCCAAATAGCGGGACCTCCCCGCCAAAAACGGGAGAGTTGGCATGAATGGTAACAGTATTACCACAGGGCTACCCTAAGTTATTTCAGGGCCCCATACAGCTGAAACTTCTGGACCCCTTTGCACATTACCAGGTCTTAGCTTTTACCATATCAGTGGGCACCTTTTTTAAAATGGTCTGACATCAAGGACATGTATTGTCCTGAGAGTAATACGAATTGACGATTTTTCATATTTGCCAGCGGTTGGGAGCATCAAAGAGGGTTCTGAGAAAAAGGAAGTATTTGCGGAGTACTGTAAGAGTTTGGCAAATCTTCAGTGATGCAGGCTCAGAAGATGTGCTGCAATGGGAGCTGGCTGTAATGGACAGCTGGGCCTCATACTGCAATGGCCAGGATTAAAGCCAGCTACAGTCCAAACTTTTTACCCCTAGATGCCATAATCAATAATGGCTGTGTTATCTCAATGGTTAACAGAGGGCACCACCAACACCCCAGCAATGTGATCCCCTATGACATGCTATAAAAGGGAGTTAATTGTGTCTTTCAATGAACAAATGTATTTACATTTCCAGCTTGGGTGCTCAGTGCTTCCTCTGTGTGGGAAAGAATCCCTAACACAGTAATGATATGTACAGTGCAACATAATCTATACTTATGTGCAAATAACTTTTAGGCTTGTGTTCTTTGTTTTTATATATTTTATCTAAATATCCATTAAGTGAGTAGTTTCTCCAGTGTCTAGTCTCCCCAAAATGTGACGCATTAAACCTACGCTTGTTATGTGGCAAGCAAATTGTGAGCTTGTATTACTTTCAGAATAAAATAAGTTAGTTTGTCCCCATACTTGGAGATACCAGTTCAAGAGATTCTATCGACTACATTCTTCTCTGAAACTTATTTAGACCAGACCATAGCTACATAAAAACTTTTGGATAATCACAGGATTTGAGGAATTAGCTACCTAAAAAAATGACAACTAGATTATGGCATACCTCCCAACCTTCCTGGATCCCACAGGACTGTACTTGATTCCAAGAGCAATTCCACAGAGGTATAATTTATTTTTTTATTTTCTTTTACTGAAGAGGGCACTACCTGGGACCTTTCTTTTCTACCTACTGCTAACCTTCCCTGTCTATCTACCTTGTAACTTCCCTGCCTACCTACTTACCTACCTGGGGCCTAGCCTACCTACCTGAGGACTTGGGTACCTAGATAACTTGGGCCTTGTCTACCTATCCAACTACCTACCTGGTCCTAACTGCCTACCTATGTGGTGCTGTGCTTACCTACCTAAATAGGGCTTGGCCAATTTACCTGCTTGAGGCCTACTATCGGCCTTATTTGGGGGGGCTACCTGCTTAAAGGCGTGTTCCCATCTAATAATAAGCACTCTGAGGTGAGCATGTAGTTTTCTGCAAGCTGAATCTATTGAATGAAGAGAATGGAGACCTCTTTTTTTACTATTATTATTATTATTTACTGAAAATCTAAAAATAGGCATTTCACTATGATCAATAAATAAATAACCAAAAGAAAATGGTGGGGTCCCGTTCTTTTTTTATAACCAGTCAAGGTAAAACCGGCAGCTGTAGGCTGATACTATTAGCATGCGAAGATCCATGGATATTGGTCCCTTCTCTCCATAAAAATACCAGCCAGCAACTACCCCAGAAGCAGATCAGATCAACACATAGGAGGGTTTGGTTCTCATGGTAACTTGACTCATTCCAGTACCCATGGTGGACTGAGTGAGAGGGGGTTAATGTCAGCTTTAGGGCAATAGCAAACACTGCTGGCTAACATCAAGCCTCAGTGATACTAATGGTGAGGTAACTGTCACTCACCTCTATTATTGACATCAGAGTAAAATGGTACAAAAAACAAAAAATAACAAAACACACTTTATTTAAATAAATACTTCACAACACCATCTCTCATAGACCATTGTATTAAAGAAATGAATAAGATGTTCCAACATAGTCCAACAAATTCAAAGGGGTCCAATGAGTCCATCATAGTCCAACGGAGAAACCTGTGGAAGACCAGAAATACTACAAAAAGTATGACAGTATTAATCTCCATCCCCTGCAGCCTCTAAAGATTATACCTGTGCCAGATATTTTGGAAATGCAAGGGACAGAGTTCAAGTCATGCAGTCACAGCACAATGTCCAGGGGGTTGGTCCTCTATTTCCCCAGGAGGTTGTGTCTGTAAGCTGTGGCTTGTAGCCCATTTCCTGCCCTCACCTATAACCCCCATAACTCCCCCACCTATCGCCCCATGGGGAGTTTGTACTGAGGTGGGAAAAGGTGGAAAGAGTGCTAGAGAAGAATGGATTCTGTTCTAAAGATATTAGTTCAGAGAATTCTGCAGAGACAAGTTTTTGTTTGGAGTAGTCATCAAGATGGTCTGAACCAGATGGAGAGAAAAAGATAAAAAAGTGAATTAATTCAATCAAAGAAGACATCACCTTTGAGTCACTGGATGTAAATGTACTGTAATAGCCTGCACAGTACCTCTGTATAACTATATGGGCACTGTGTGGCAGTAATATTGATCCCAGGATTATGGTTATTATTCAGGAATAGTGTCATTCAGTGTTGGTGATTTGTGGTCATGGTGTGCATTTACTAAGTGTTGGGAGGTATGGCATGGGGCTGTGAGGAAAATGAACAATACTTGATGTCTGATGGCTCTTAGGATATAACTTGCTGTACATTTGTGGTTTTTTTTGTTTCATTGTGGCAATACTTTATCACTTTAAAGGGGTTTTGCCACAATGTAATGTTGACGTGGGATCCTCACTTTTCTAAATATATGTGATTACAAAAAGTGAAACCTGTGAGAGCTACAGCATTGCTCAGTCCCCCTTAGTTTCCTGAAAGTTTACATTAGACATGACCAGGACACTGACAGGAGCTGATCTGGCCATGCTTGCATGTTTGCACTTCTTATCTGATGACAGGGAACGTAAAGGAGCTTGCAAGGGGTTGGGTAGAAAGTGCAGTGTATGAAGCCGTCTGCTGTATAGAGAATCCACTGATTGTAATGTAATTATTTGAGTAAACATTTCAAACGCTCCCTTCTTCCTCACTCTCTGCTCACCCCCCTCCCTCTCATCCCTGCAGCCTTTCATGACTCAACATGCTTTGTTTATCTTCTCTCCTGAGCAGATAAGAGGTAAGGAACTCACTCATAATTCCCATGGATAGTGTTTATTGAACTGTTCTAGAAAAATTAAGTTCTAGTAGAACTCGAACCAAACCGAACATTTTACTGTTCCTTTAGAGTAAAGTTCTAGTTTGACACGCCATTTTCAGTTCCGTTTTCAGCAGCTTTCTGTACTTTTGCTGCCCATCCAATCACCTTTCTGCACTTTTGGCAGCCATTCAATAAGTGCAGAGCACAAAGAAGTGTCAAAAACATCATCACTGAGGTGTAGGGCTCTCATTGGCTGCTAAAATCACATGACCATGTTATATATATTTCACTGTATTGCCTTTTGGACACCATTTTCAGCTTAGTCTCTGTACTGTACAGACTGCTCTTAGTTAGATAACATTTTCCTCTCCATAGACATCAATAGTTAAGGAGTTTGGTATTGCTGGCTGCATCTTTCCCACACCCAGAAGCTGTTATTTGGCGACATTTGCAGGCTCACATAATGCCTTACTCTCATATACATGGATATATATTATACAAAGTGCTTGGATTTGCTAAATCATACTCAGTGCCTAAAAGTTCAGTTTCTGTAGTTTTGGGGGTTCAGTGATTGTATAACACACTGTCTCCAAATCTCCTATATGTCAAAGGGGCTTTTAGGCCCCCTCAGGATGGAGGGCCCCGTAGCAGCTGCTACCGCTGCAACTCCTATAGCTACATCCCTGCTTGCGAGCTGTCCTCATCTTTTCAGTTAGCCATTGAAAGGAATGAAGTATTTTAGCCTCTCAATTTTTTTTTGTCACTCTTAGACCCAAATTTCCTTCACTAAGATGTTCCACGTATCCAGTTTACTGTTATGGATGACAATTCCAGCTTCTCCTCACCTGTATAGGTATAAAATTAACCAGAACATCTTCTCCCATAGACTTTAATGGGTTTTTGAAGTTCAAGTTCAAATAGAACTTCGAACTTTTTACTGTTCGCTCAACACTACTTATGGACTGTGAGTCTGTATTGTGATTGGTGGCAAACTGATATACACCACTGCAAAGTGTGAATTACCATTGTGTTAATGCTCTAATGATCACATTGAATGTGTTCTCAGCAAATACAGTCTTGTAATCTGTATTAGTGACTAGGAGCTAGTTGAAGCACTAATGCACAGGCATTATAGTTATCTTGCCAACACTAAACAGGCCTATTGTACAGTAGGTGATGCATAACACACATATACTTGGTACCTTTTATTTATTATAAGCGTTTAGTACATTGTGTCTATTTATTTTATAAATTCCAAGCTCACCAGCCTGCATTTGCATGGGTTGAACAGTGGAATAACAAATATCCTATATACATTTTTAATATTGTTGATTTGTCTGGCTTTGTGAATAAAAGAATATATTATATGAGTTGTGCAATGTCTCCAGTCTGAGTGCCTGACGTCTTGGCCGACATACATTATTTTTTTCCTCTTTGTACTACTGTTGCTGGTTGGGTATTGAGCACCACATAAATAATTTCTCTGTATATTTTTGATTGGTTTATTGATGCAGTCATCCTGCTGTGACTTTTTTCTGTAACACGTAACGAACAGTGAGAAGAATCCATAGTTGTAAATAAAAGTGAAATACACTTCAGGAGAACAAGCACAGTGCCTATATATGACATGTTCACTATATGCATATGTTTATATATACAGTGTCAAGGCATGACAATATTCAGGGTTCTTCAATAAGTGAGGTTCCGAATAATATGCTCCTACTTGTTATACATGGCATATCCTGTAATTTATAAATTCCATTTATTGTATTTTTCTTTTCTTTATGTGGTAAATACACAGTACATTAGCATAATTTAAAAGTGTCATGCAAACAATGCTTTAAACACAAATGCAAAAAATAAACATAATGACTAAGAATGTGAGAATAATGCATTAAGTTAAGCGTTCACCACATAACTATGTATGCTAACTTCTTGACATGGGAGTTCAATATGATGTTGATTGATGGGGTCCAGCTGCAGGAAATTCAGGTTATAAGCTCTTCAGTCACCATGAAATAAGGGTTTAAATGTTTATGATGGATTCTGTATTCCGTATGTCCATACAGTACATACCTCCAAATCTGTGTTTTCTGATAATGACAGATGTTTGACTATAAATTAATGCTTACTGCAGAAATTGTAAGGGAATAATTCATGTATACATGGAAAACATTTTACATGTGCAAACTTCTGTTTAGTCACTCCAATAGATTTTTTAAGGGAAATCTACAAATAAAGTATGTAACTGCAAAATAGCAGTGTTAAGAGTATGTTGACACGGCTTATTGCGGTGCGCATAGTACGCACTGCAATACGCCCGGTGTGTTGGAACCACACTCTGATCAGTGCGTAATTCCAAAGCCCGGGGGAGGGTGGCCGGCCCCATAGACATGCATTGTCAGCGGCGCGTATTTGCGTATTTTACATTAAAAAACCCATTGATGTTGTTGTTCAGATTTTTTAATTTTTACTAAATTTGAAATTTATTTTTGCTGCTCTCACTTTATTCTACACACAGCAATAGCTTGCACGCCACAGGTCTTGCTGGGACCTGTGGTTCACCAAGAAGGATCAGTACCATAGTTTCTATTCACTGCCATGCTATTCTAATGACTTTTCTTTATTTATAGCTTATCTATAGCCTTTATACATGTTAGGTGCATTACGAATGCGCCTAATTTCCATAATACGACTAACGCATAGGCGAGGCGCGTCGAACTCTGGAACTCATTTATAATCACACAAAAACCACTTTCATACATTCAGGCGCATTATACACTGAACACGAGACTCAACAATTCACTTCGAAGCGCCTTCCTTCATACATGTCTCCCTAAATTAGTTCTTATTCGTGCCATTTTTGGGTACATAAGACTTTTTGATCACTTTCTATTATGATTCTTTAAGAAAATTAGAATGTAAATGTTATTTTGGCATAGTTTTCTTTGTTATTTTATGCTGTTCACCATGAAAGATAGATAGAAATTTTTGTTAGAGGAAAAACTGGAATTTCTTTTTTTAATCGTTTTTATTTTTTTATTTATGACTTTAATAACGTTTTTTTATTATTTTTAGTCCCACTGTTGTATTGTGGGAGACTACATCAAAAATAACAACCTGGGAGTCCCCTGCAGCCAAATCTAGATCACTGTATAGAAGTAAGAGGGTGAAACCTATAGCATCTTTAGACTCCACTTCTCAATGTAATCTTACATTTTATCTCACAAGCAACCCAAAAATATATCTCTTGCCACAGGTAAGCCATGACACTGACCACTCTTCTCTATGTATATATCTGTATTATATCTGACCATAATTGTGAACTGTATCTCTGCCTCTCTAGTGGATATCAAGGTCTGAGAACCATTCTTGTTTCACAATGGATAACCTGTTAAATTAGTTCTTCAGAAAATTACACTCATGTGGTTAAATAATAGGTTTGTTTTTTAACTTAATGTATCTGCAAGAAAACATATTTTATTAATAATTCACTGTGTTTTTGTGATTTGTATTTACAGCATCTCTCCTCTACTTAATGAGTAAACCAAGAGCCCTGAGATCTTTTCTAAGTTCCCAGAGTTTACTGCACAGGGATCCCCCAGTCTCTGATCCTGGCCTTTAGTTCTTAAGCTTAGTTGTCATTAGATAGTCGAGTACTCAGGACAGGAGAGGACATCTGTGTTGGGCTTCTTCTATAGCGGACTAAAATATAGCCCTGTAGAATAAGACCCTTAATGACCATCGTAACAAGGCATATTGGTGGTCTTAATGAGGCTAATACTCATGAAATTCATGTTTTAAAAACTTACACCAGTATGTCTACAAAATGTACAGACTTGAATTTCTCAAATATTGCAGGAATGATTACTTATTCATGCTTACATAAACATTGCTATTGTATTTGACATATATGACAACATATTTCCTTTAATGTATGAACTCTCGAGCACTTGAAGCTTTTTTGCGCTCATCTAGATTTATAGCATTAATATGGATAATGTTGAGCAGACAATAATATGAAATTCATTACACAGTGAAACTCATATAAAAAGAATTTATTCATATCATATTAACATATTTATACCTGTGGGAACTATGTGTAATAGTGTCTGTCACATAGTCTTTCGGAAGAAAGTCTTCTAATAAATGGGGTGTTAAAGTGTCATAAATAGATGCCTCGACTGAAATTTTAAAAAGTTTTAAACAAAAAATGCATATTTTTAACTGTGCTAGGGGGTTTAAAAAAATAATGACGAAATCTATTTAAAATTTTAGTCAAAAAAAGGGGGCCCCCCAACTATTCAGGGGTTTTTGTCATGGATAAAACAAAAAAAGGGCAGAAAAGGTAGGGGGTTCCCTTTAATTTCCAGTTAGGCTATGTATGCACAGCAATACATGGTATGTCTCGGGAGCTCGCGCTGATAAAGGCGTCCCTCCGCAGCGGGGGGGTTTTGGTACCGCCGGAAACCCATTGAAAAAAATGCCTTACTGAAGCACGGAAATTCCCCAATTAACTGCCCATGCATTTTATCTCCCTGCACGAACAAAAAGAATTGAAATGAGGGGGTAGGGAGACTTAATCCATATTTTCCATAGAGAGCTTTTGGTTTACCAAAAATTTTCGGGCGTGCATCTCCCCGAATTAGACGCAAATACGCGGCCTATTGTGTGCCGAAATTACAGCGTGTGAACATACCCTTAGGGGTTTCTCCCATGGGAAAAAGTTAGAGGAAAACTGGTCTAAGAAAAAAATCAAATAAAAAATAATGATGGACTTCTGCAAGACCCAAGTAAGACAATAAGATGTAGTTTGGTTCTTTCAATGGTTTCCTTTATAAAAATACAATCACAACCAGTTTTAAATTCAAAAAATCAACTAAACTTTTTTCTTTTTCTTTTTACATGGAACATTTAAAAAAAAATTTACTAAAAAATTTTTTAATTTGGGCCACAAAAATGTGATGATTACAATGCTAGGATGAGGTATTAATATTTTGGGTTTTTTCATAAAAAAGGGATAGTTTGTGTTTTTTTTTCAGAATTTAACTAAACAGAATATACAGCAAAACTTCACAACTGAATACTCCTCTTTCTTAAGTTCCTGTTTATGTCACAGGAGCTGAAACCCAAGTATATCAAACTTCACATGGGCCTTAAGTGCTACTCACTTTCCACTGAACTCTAAGGGCCTTATGTTTGAATACTGTCTAGATGTAAGACTTTCCTTGTTGCCCATAACAACCAATCAGAGCTCACCTTTCATCTTTTTCAGCGCACTCTCTGGTCCATTTTGGTATTGAGCTGCTTCAAGCTTCACTACAGCATGTTGGTCCGCCCATGTGCACTTTCATAGCCGACTTTCACCTCTCATCAGTGACATGTTGTTCCACATCGCTTATTCACAATGGTACCATTTGTCCACTCATACTATATTTTCTCCACAGCATCATGCAAACAATTTACAAGTTACACAGTTTTTTAAATACTGCCACCTTTGGCACGACAGTCAGTAATCATCCTTTTTTTGCATTGAGGGATACGTGTGCAGACAGCCTATCATACACTTTATATACCCACCAAACCAGATAATGACATGCAAATTCCTTTATGAGCTACACACTGCTGAAAGTAGGAAGTGATTATAATAATGTGACTCTGTTATGTCTTAAAATTTTATTAGCCCCACAGCACAGTACTAAAGCTGTGTTCAAATCTCCTTTTTTATTTTGGTGTATTCATTAGGAAATGTATATATGATACTAAATAAGGCCCCAATATATGCATCTGTATTAGGATATGTTGAGAAGATTTTATTAGAGCGTCATTTTAACCAGTATAAAAGCCCAGAAAAGTCACAACTATTTACACAAATTCAGTTTGAACTAATATTTGAAAGTTTTTTATGCCAGAATACTGGTGTACTTTATTTGATAAATTTCCCCAATTTTCTTTAACTTACATTGTGAAAAAAAGTATGTCAAAAGGACATTTTATGTTTGGCGCATTACACCCTGTGGATATGTATGTATGTTGAACAAAATAATACATTTTTTAAACATAAAATATAAAGGAAAACAACAGAAATGAAGCATTTAACCCCTTAATGACCACACACCGACTTTTGACGTCAGCTAGCACGGGTCGTTCGTTTACAGCGACGTCTTTTGGCGTCGCTGTAGATTTCGCGGTTTGCGGCACCCAGAGCATCTACTGCGGTGCTTTAACCCTTTGATTGTAGTGGTGCGTTACCGCAGCAAAATCAAAGGGTTCCCCTGCTCTGTCATGTGATCGGAACACCCGGTGACCCGACAGAGCTTGGGGTACGGCTGCACAGTCAGCCCTGGGGATCTAGAATGGCCCCAGAGCTGTCTGTGTATGAAGCTAGTGACCAGGGCACACTGTGTGCTGTCCTGATCACGGTCTGTGTCAGACCGACACAGATTACATGCTAGTATGCTAATATATTACTAAGTGTTAAAAAAAAAAAATGTAACATAGTTCTCCCTTCGTGGGATCAAAAATAGTAAAAAAAAACATAAAAAGTGTAAAAAAATGAATAAAAAATAAATAATAAAATAAAAAATATTTAATAAAAAATAATTGTGCATATATTACACACACTAAAAAAACCTACACATATTAGGTATCCACATGACCGTAATAACCTGTAGAATTAATCTAACAAGTTATTAAGTGTGAAATATGGATGGTGTAAAAAAAAAAAAAAAAATACAATTTTTTTATTTTTAAATATGCAATTATTTATAAGTGAAATTAAACTATTCCCCCATAACGTGCAACTTGTCTCGAATAAAACGGGCCTTCAT
>JAODAL010048575.1:0-28889 GCA_025379985.1 Phyllomedusa bahiana | reverse complement strand
ATAGGGCACCCCTGCAAAATTTGAAAATTGGAGTCTTTTTGGAATAGGGGAAGGGTACCCCCTGTGCGGGGCAGACACACCCGCCAAAGGATCAAAAAATTCCCACACTTGCATTTGGATTTAACCCCGCTTTCCCAGTGCCCCGGGTTTAATGTAAAGGGGGGGTTAGTGTCTGCCTTTTGTGTGACAAAAAACACTGCGGCTGACAAAAAGCCCAAATGTAGAAATTTTGGCGTCTGAGGATTCCTATTTTTAAAAGGGTTTAAAATTTAAAAAAAAAAACATAAAATAAAGTTTAAAAAACTAAAAATTTTTAAACCCTTTACCAAATTTGGTATGTGGGTACCTCCTGATGCCGGTAAGGGGGCATTGAGCAGGATCGCCGGCGCTGCTAATTACAGCTAACACCCGCCAATTGTTTAACCCCTTAGACACCGTGGCAAAATTAATTAGAAACGGTCCGTACCCCGTTCCTCACTTCGATCGGAGGCCCGAGCAAAATCGCGAGTTCCGTTTGGTGAACATGGCCTTGTGAAGGCCCAAAAAGTTCTACTATTTGGTGCCCCCCAACCCAAAAAAATCTAAACTATTAAAATAAAGTATTATCTTGGACGCTGAAACCTGGAGAAGAAAACAATTCCAAAAGCCAAAATTGCTTTTTTCGGGGCATTTCCGGGAAACCCAAAAAAATTTGACTAAAACCAAAAAAAAAAAAGTCCCAAGTATTCCCAAATGGGAGAAGTAAAAAATTAAAAAATTTGTCCAGAAAAAAAGCCCCTTCTCAAGTCCTAGGTTAGTAAAAAAATTATTGGGGCGCCGAAAAGGCGCTGCGTAAATTTTAAAAATGAAAAAATTTTTGGGTTTTTTTTCCCGGGTCCCAAAAGAATAAGGGGAATTTCCAACATGTTTGGTTTTGCCAGATGCTTATAAATTTTGTAGAATATGGGATAACCCTTTCATTTTTTTATTTCCCGGTTTCCCGGGCTGGCTGGGGAGGTGACCTCAGAGCTCTCCGCTGGCCCCCCCCGTTCAAACGCACAACAGCCGTCCCGGGGCGGCGCCGAACACTCCCCCAGCGGGGGTCCGCTTTCCCCGCTGACAACTGACGGGGCGGATGGACAGGAAAATGTCCTCCGCAGCACCACCCCGGACCCATCCCCTCTCCCTGCCCGCCACCACGGGGGGAAAAGGCAAATTGGCGGCTCGCCGCAGGGCCCCTATTGAGGTACGGGGCCCCCAGTGACACAGCCCCGGGCCCTCTGGCGGTCCACCCAGCCCTAACAGCCCCCCTTTTCGGGAGCCCCCAAATAAACCTATCCCACTTACCCCCCCAGGGGGAACCTCGGGAAAGCCCCAGAAATTTGGGACAACAAGCAACTACCCAATGGGTGGCCAGGCACAAAAAGCCCCCCCTGAACTCCGGCTGTTTTGTTGGGGCCCAAACTAAAAAGCCTCCCCCCAGCAAGCTTCAGAGCGCCCTTATTATCACATGTTGCAAAGCTGGAGGAGCTGGAAAACAGGGTCTCTAAATTTTGGAGTCTGAAAATGACAGCTCCACCGCAAACTATCACCCACAGCAGGATGCAGGATACCCTTTTAGGGATGTATAGAAGACCGGGAGAACCGCTCTCCAGGAGCAATTTTACGACTAGTAGGGCTATCGGGGAAAATTAAAGCAATCTGATTTCCCCAAGCCCTTTTGCCAATTTCTACTTTCCCACGGGCTTTGGGCATTAAAACAGGGGGTTTCAGGTGGAAAGGGGACCGCTTTGGGCCCCTAAAACCCCCTTTAAAAAGGGGAGACGGAAACAGTAAGGAAAGAGATCGCGCACTGTTATCATAAAGAAATCTTGATTACAACGATAAGCTGGAGATCCTCAAGGTTTAAACCACAAACTGAAGTCTCCACCCCGCCCCTAGGGGGTCAAAAAAAAATTTTAATTTTTTGGGGATTCTCGCGGGAATTGTCAAAACGTCCCCGTGCTTTCGGGCAAGCTCTTTTCTCTTTTTATTCTCTAAGAAGTTCGCTTCCCCAGCTTTTAATACCCAGCTCCCCCTTAAAAGTGTTTTTTGGGGGAAAAACGTTTTTTTCCAAGATTTTACCCCCGCCGGAGAGGCAGAAGGGGGATTTTCTTTCCCCTTTTTGAACCCGGGCCCCACCCCTGACAGATCACCCCCCCAACAATGGACTGGGATCACCCTCATTTTCCCCCGGGAAGGACTCTTCCCCCCCGGGAAAAGCCAAAAAATAACAGATTTCCCCCCGGATCCCCCCCGCGCTCCTCAACACTCCCCGATTTTAAAATTTTGTTCCAGAATTTTTGCCCGTGTTATTTGGGACTTGGCCGTGCGGGGGTTCTTTTATTTAAACTCCAGTTCTGCTGAAAACTTGCGGCATTTCCGGGGGAAACATTTGTTATTGTTACTACTTTTTAGTGATTTTGTTTTTCCCGTAATTGCTCCCCTTTTTAAAAAATGAGGCCCTTTTTTTTTTTTGGGATCACTTAACTTTTATTTACAATTGCATTAAAAATTGTTAGTTGATAAGAAATTGGGCCCTAGTTTTAGGGCCCGGTTTTTTTGGAGTAGGGAAATTTCTGTATATAAAAATGGCCCAAATTTCAGGGGGGCAGTTCGGTAAAGGGAGTCACCGCTTTTTCCCCCTTTTCCTTTTTTTGGGGGCCCGGAGGCTGGGGGGGCCCCCTTTGGGGGTTTTGTTTTCTGATCTTTTTCCTTCCCCCCTTTTTTCCCTAAGGCGCCCCCCACTTTGCCAGAAAAAAGAGGGGTCCTCTCACGTGATAGGAAGTCTGAGTGGCACAGTCCTGGCCCCTTCGTGTTTTTTTGGGTTTTGCTTTTTTTTTTTTTTTCTTTTTTTACTAAACCCTGACAAAAAAATTTTGGGGGGTGTTGACAAGTTATTTTTTAAGTTGTTTTTATTTGCGCGGGTGTAGTCTGAGCTGAACTGAGCCCCCCAGGGGAATTTCGCTTTCAGTCTCCCCTTTAAAAGTTTCTTAGCCCGCCCTTCCAAAACCCCTCCTCCTCCCTTCCTGCACACATGAGGGTTGTAACTTGGGAAAACTAAGGGGGTCCGCTCCCAAAATAAAAGGGTTGGGTCCTACGCCCCCTGAAGAGGTCCCCGCCAGATATTTTCTTCCTCCAGGAGAAAACCCGGTGAAGGAAGATTTCTTTCCGGATGTGTAAACCCTTTTGGGGTTTGGCCTTGTGTTTTGGGTTTAAAACCCGGGAAAAAAAGGGGGGGGAAAAGGGAGGAGTTTTAATTTCCCTTGTTTCCAAGAACTTTTCCCCCCCCAGGTAATCCGCTTTAATCTGATCAAAAGGGTAAAGGGGGTCACATTTTTAAAATTAGGCCCCCAATGGGCGGCACCCCAGCCTGTTCACTATTTGGCCCCCAAAAACTCAAAATTTTTTCCTTTTTCGGAAAAATTTGCGGAAAAAAATTCCCAAAAAGGGCCTGCCTCTTCCCCCAATTTTGGAAAGGGGACATGAATGTGGTTCTGGATAAAGTCCTGGTTTGGAAAAAAAGGGGTGACCTTCCCTTAAAACCCCCTTTGGGGGCCCCCCTGGTTTGGGCCATATAGGTGTTCTCCCCAAAACCCTTTTTTTAGGGCCCCCAGGGTTGAAGATTCGTGGAGAGTTTTTTCATTGACGATTTGGGGAAATTTTCCTTTTTTTTTCCCCCTTTCAAAAATCATGATCCCGGGCTGGGGCTATGCAACCCAGTTCCCTAATATCTTCAAAAAGGGGGATGGGCCCCCCTCCGGAAAAAATCCGGGCTTAGTTTTTTTCAGTCAATCCCCCGGGGAGTGACCGAAAAGCAGATGTGTTCCCCCAGGGGGAAATGACTTCATTTGGGGGGTTCCCTGGGCCATATGGCCAAAAACCCAAAGGGATTCTCGGGTTGGTTCGTGGTTGGAATATGCGTTCCCCCCAATGCGGAAAAAAACAACAGTACCCCAAATCCCTTTTGGGGAGCCGTTTAATCCGGGTTTTCAGGGGGGCGATAAAGCCCACACCTCCGATACAGACGGAAGCTAAACGTTTAATTTTTAAAAAGGCGACAAAAGGGTGAGAAAGGCCTAAAAAAATTTCTACAGATTCCCCCGGTTGAAAACTAAAGGGAATGGGAAAGCGCCAAGAAGGGGCTTTTAATTGGCTAGGATGCAGGGGAAGAGGTCCAACGGGGCCCACCTGAAACCCCCCCTATTTCCCCCACGGGAACAAGGCGGGGAAAATGCTTTTAGGCCCGCTTTTAGGGGGGGTTACAGCCCCTCTCATAATTTCCTCCATTCGTACCCCCCCCCCCGGGACACACCAAAGTCCCATCCATTCAAGTTAATGAAGCCCCCTAAAATTTTTTTTGAGCATCTACTCCACCGGAACAAGCTCCACTCTTGCTTTTAAGGGAAAAGAGCCAAAATTCCCGGCATTTTGTCTCGCTCCCTACCATTTTCCCCCAACAATTAGAAGTTCTTAAAAGGAAATTACCTCCCAAAGAACAGTTGGGCCCTCCTTAAAAATTTCCCCCCGGAAAATCCCAGGCCCCCCGGGCGGGTTCTTGGGGACTTTTTTAAAATACTAATAGAAACCCCTATCCCCCCTGCCCGACTGAAATACTTTTTAAACTTTTACCCTTTAAAAAGGGCACTATTCGACCCCGAATCCAAAAAAGCCAAAATAAAAGTGTTCCCAAAAAAAGGTAAGGATCCCCTTCTCCCTCTTCTTACGCCCAATCTCAAAATAATTGATGTTTTAACCCAAAAATCCCTTTTAAAAAAACAAAGGCCGACAGATTGGCAAACTCTGCTTTCCCCCTTCTTTGGGGCCCGCACAAAAAGGGTTTTATTTAAGGGGGGTTTCAGCGGTAGGAACCCTTTTTTAAAAATACTGGCAGTACTGGAGAGTTTAAAAAAAGGGTTCCCCCCCCCCCACCACCCCCTGTTTTTTTTATTTATCCCCTAGTGCTGGAAAAAACATTTGATAATGTCCGGTGGGAGTGGGTTTTAAAAAATTCTGGGCCCTTTTGGGGTGAGAGGTTGTTTTTTGAACTCCCACTTTCTGCTATTACAGCAAACCCCCAAAAGCGCAGGTCCTTCCCCAACCCCAGGAAAAACCCCTCAGAGCAAATTTTATCTTCATAAGGGTACTCGTAAGGGGTGGGCCCCCCCCCCCCCCCTGTTATTTTTTACATCCCTGAAACCCCCGGCAACCTTCCTGGGAAAAGTCCGATCTCTTCAATGGTATCAACGTTTGGGCCCTGGCCCGATAAAAAAATTTCCCTTTTTGCGGGTGATCTCCTCCTCTTTCTTTTCTGGGCCCGGGTAGGGACCTTCCAAAGATTTTCACTTTTTTTGAGGACTTCGGAGAACTCTGGGGACAAAGTTAATGCCTCTAAGAGTGAACTCCCGAAATAGGGGCCCCCTCTTCCGAAGATATTTGGCGGGTTTTTGGGATTTTGATTTTCACCCGGCAAATTTCCCCCCATTTCTACCAAGGGATAAAAAAAATTTGGGAAAAAATCCAAACACTTTTTATACAATTTTAAAAATTTTTGCCCCTTTTATAAAAAAGTATCTGAGACCTTTAAATAGGTGGCAGGGGGCCCCCCCCTCTCCTTTAAACGGGCAGGTGCCATGCCCTTAAAATGGTATTTTTTTCCGAAAATCCCATTTCCCCTCCAGACCCTCCCCCTTGTAACCCGGGGCCACCCAAACCGATTCAACAGGTTACATGCCTCCTTCACTCGTTTTTTTGGGCAGGGATGGGGACCCCGTATAGCTCTAAAAAAAACTAATGTTTTTTGTTAACCCCGGGTGGCCCTAAACCTCCCCAAAGGGCCCCCTTTTTCAAACCCGGCAAAGGGTTCAAGACAGTCTTGGACGGGAAAGGAAAAGAGAGCAGATACTCAAAAAATTTTTACCCCAGAGAGAGATTTGATGTACCCGTGGGATCCCCAAGCCCTCCCCACATACTAAACTCTCACTAATCCCCCTAGGTTAGAGGGTCCCTCCGTCGGGGCCAAAATTGAAACGTGGAAAACCCCGTCCGCAACTTTGATGCTACCATTTAGTTCACTTTTTCTTCCCCCTTTTGGGGAAAATTTCCGGGAAATTTTTCCCGGGGGGCCCCCCCCCAAAAAACCCAAAATTTTTAAAACCCGTGGGAAAAAAGGGAAAGGGGGGTGAAATATGCGGGGCAAAATAATTGGGATATGGGGGGAGAGAAGTGGCTTACCCCCTTCCCAAAAAATTTTAACCAAAAATTTTCCCTTCCACCAGCCCATGGGCTTTTTCCGCATACCCAAATCCCCCCCCCTTCCGCAAATCTAAACTAAAGGGTTTTCTCAAGGGGATGTGCCCCCAAAGGATTCGAAACTCTACTGAGAGGGCCCCTTTTTTCTTTTATTTCCACCCCTCGCGCATCTTCAGCATCCTGGGGGAATGGGGGGCGGGTTTTAAAAGGCGAGTTTTCCTTTGAGAAATGGGGGCGACCTGGAAGACCCTGACCTCCCAGAAAAAATTTTTTGGGCCCCAAATAAAATTTTTTTAAAGAAGTGATATGTGAAAATTGGGGGGAGAAAACCCATTTTTAAGTTTAATTTTTCAATGCTTTCTATGGTTTTTAAACTCCCCCCCTACACCTAATTGTCCGGGGCAGACGCCCCGTCATGCCCCAAATGCCGGCTCCGGCAAACCAAAAATGTGGCCCTGGATTTTTGGCAATGCCCCTCCACCCCGCTGTTTTGGGATCAGTTTATCGACTATTGCGACAGCACGGCGAGTCCCCTTTAACCAAAAACTTTTCGACCTATTGATCTTTCACTACTCCAGACCCCTGGATGGTGGCGAACCTAAAGATCAGACAGTGAAACACGTCCCCAGTATAGTCCACATAGCAACTTTGGTGGCTAAGCGCTGTCTCTTACTTTACTGGCTGAAACCACAACCCCCACCACTGTCCCTGTAAGTGGACAGTCTGAAGCAATACCTGATTGCAGACAAACTGGAAACAGAACGACACAAAGAAATGCGTACAGAGAGGTTTTTTAGAAAATGGAAACCCTTTATTCTCTCACCCTTCTCCAAAGAAGAGACGACTCAGTTGATGTCCTCCTTCAGATACACGGGCTGGTACACGAGGGAGGCCTTATTAGGCACCTTAGGAGCTCTTGAAAAATGAGACCCTCCTCTCCTCCCCCTCCCTCCCCACCCCAACCCAAGCAGCCCTGTTCTAAGCTTCCACATCTTTTGATACCTGATGCGCTGACACTGTGGTGGTCTACGAAGTCAACCTGCAGGTCGAAACCCCCTCCCCCTCTCTGCCTTGGGACGACCCACTCCCCTCGGGGTAACAATGGTGCTTGCTGCTATGAGGTCAGCAAAGAATTTCCTTCTAATGCTGCAGTGTGACAGTTCAGGCTCACTCTTGTCGCTATTGTGACTTTTGTCCTTTTTGTCCCTTTTCCTTTATTTTATCACTTTATCATTTCATGTTCTTTGATACACCTAAAGGCCTTTTAGGCTTATTATGTTTTGTACAACGATTCATTTCGCCAGGTCTTCCGTGCCTTTACTAGCGTTTCAGCTCTCTGTTAAAGATAAATGAAGCTCTAGTGATTGTTAACACGATGTCTTTAGTATGTGTTAGTTGCTGACATTATCTTTTGTAACTATGCTCATTTCATTTTGTTGAAATATTTCCTTTGATCTGATTTCTTGTTATTTAAAAAAAAAAAAATGAAAACCAAATAAAATATGTTAAAAAAAAACAAAAAAAAAACGTCATTTATACCGAAGGTTGAACAACATAAAAGCAAAACACACGCAAATATGGCGCAAGTACGTTTTTTTTCAAGTTTTGCCCCACTTAGAATTTTTTTTGTGGTGAATAACACCACTAGAATTTAGATCTTGTCCCACATAATATCCCTCATAATTCTTTGTGGGTGGAAAAATAATAAAATTATGGCTCTTGGAATGCAAGGAGGGTAAAAACAGAGTCTTATTATTATGACCATCCGTCAGGAAGGGGTTAAATAAACTCTATGCGCCACCGGCCCTCGCTGACCATTTTAGTTTATGAATAGATGCAACGCTGGTCCGACTTAGTCCAGCTAATCCAGTAGTATCCAATAGAATCCAGCTCTATCCCCTTCATCCATGAAGGTCATGGCAGATCCTCTGAGTGTGCAGGATATGGAGTACAGGCCACAGTCGCACCACAATCTCTGTGGGGTTGGTCCTCTGTCTCCTCCTGGGAGTTTGTGCCTGTAAGCTGTAGCTGTACTTCCTCTCTCACCCCTGCGGCCTAGTGCCAACACAAAAGACAGCCCTCCTCTAACACTCTATAAACCCCTCACCGCTGCCTACTACTGTGGTAATATTATTTAATCACTATGTGGTGGTGATGTGAGGTCATGATGTGGGGGTATTATTCATTCTTCATGTGGTGGTGATATGTAGTCATGGTGTGGTGGTATAATTCAACCACTATTGGCCACAGTAGGGATGAGCGATTACGTCGACTATCGTCATCGGGTCGATAGTCGATATCGGCAATTATCAAGACGATTTCCGATAGTCGATAATAGATAATCGCCGATGACCATTAAAGTCTATGGGGGAGGAACAACACCTTCATTCTTACACCCAAACAGGGCTGGAGAAGCTGGAATTAACATCCACAGCAGTCAAATGGATACGTGCTACATCTTAGGCAACATAATCTCCAAAAAATTGGGAATCTCGCAAGAGAACAAAGATTGACTTTTGATCACTATATTTACTATTTTGCCATAGGCAAACTTAAACTCTATCAGTTCTCTATCTATTAAAAACTAAAATGTAACTTTTATTATATCTAACTCTTAACCTCTATACACACAAATTTAAAAACCTGATCTCTAACCTCAACATTTAACCCTTTTGCTTCTGAGAGAGGGAATAACTCCCTTTCTATCATCAAGTTCTGGGGGAAACCCCCCACCTACTAACAGGGGAGCCTTATATCTATAGCAAAGTACTAACTTCAGTGGGGGATCCCAAGCCAACTACTTGGGCAGTCCGTCCCTAATCTCATAGACACAGAACAAATAAGGCCCCCTTGTGACACCGTCTGCAGCAGGTGACACTTGTAGACAGAGGTAGAGATCACAATTTAAAACTCATATCTGACCTCGCCGACATGTTTTTCGCCACTAATCTGGCTTTATAAAGGCTTAGAGTCCGATCACATGTGTCTGAGCTCATTTTCCTTTTATATCATGTTAGGTAAACACCCCGTTCAGGTGCTCATCCAATTACCCATCAAGAATCCACATAAAACCCACCTCCACCTTCCGCGCGCACACTCATAACATGTCCTGCTAAAGCTGCCACCATGCTCTCATGAGCCAACAACCTTCAGTCAAATTCGCCATCTCCATAACGGGCTTGCGCCCCATCTTACTGTACTGCCCGTGACAATGCACTGCACCAACAAACACCTCAGCCTGACTGTGAGGGGCTTCCGTCTCACTTCTCCTATATTATTGCAACTGCGTGGCTCACCAAAGAATAAATTTAAGCAGACTTAGGTGTCACATTACACAGCACACTGCCATCTTTATAATTCCCAAAAGCCCCTTCTCTTCAATATCTAATAGCATATTAAATTGGGAAAATAAACTCCACTGTACAATAGACCACTGTCATATTATCTTCCCATAAAGCACTTCTCCTATATATGTAATATGCATATTCATTTCCAATAGAGCTGCAGGCCCCATTAAATCCATGTTCCACTGCATTGTATAGTTTTGGGGTCAAGACTATATTCATAAACCACTTCTCTGTTAAATGTAATATTCATATTCATTTTAATAATACTGTAGGCTCTATGGCTACCTCCCTCCCACAGTTTGACCTCACAAGTTCCCCATTGAAGATTCTCACCAACGGCTCACAGCTAGCCATTCAATCCACCACGTCACAAGGGGAGCAGGCAAGAACTCCAGTATCTTCAAATGCCATTGATCTAGTTGCATCCGCTTCGCACTAGATCAGCCGCAAGCAGAAACAATAAATCTCTACATACATGAGTACATACATGAATAGTCCCTTGAAAAAAGCAATATACATGCATCCCTAATTTGTTAAATAGAAACCGTGGTCTCACGTGATGAATATCTGTCATCATTACAGGACCCAGGGACAATGAGGAAAAACGTAGAGGCAAAAGGGGGAGAGAGAGGGAGGGGGAAGGGGCGCGAGGGAGATGGAAGGGAGGGGGGAAGGAAAAAAAAAAAAAAAAAAAACACATATATGAACTCTGATGCTTCCATAATCATATATTGAACTGTGCTATATCCACTTGACCGTACTTAATCACATATATCATTTTTTCTTTCAAAAATTATTATATAGGAATCAGCAAGATCAAATAAATGCCCAAATGAAAACCTTCATTTAGGCCTTTAGGTTTCATGTATTGAGTCTGTGTATCCATCTTGCCTCTTCCTGCAACAAAACTACATCCAAATCGCCCCTTTCTTTCCCATAGCTTTTTCAAACATATGACCCCAACTTTTAGCACCTCTATTTCACCATTATGTACTTCCTATATTTGTCTTGCTAGTGGAGTGTAAAATCTAGTTTTAATAGTAATCAAATGTTTCGAGATCCGACGACGAAACTCCTGAAAGGGAGTTATTCCCTCTCTCAGAAGCAAAAAGGGTTAAATGATGAGGTTAGAGATCAGGTTTTTAAATAGTGTGTATAGAGGTTAAGAGTTAGATATAATAAAAGTTACGTTTTAGTGTTTATAGATAGAGAACTGATTTGAGTTTAAGTTTGCCTATGGCAAAATAGTAAATATAGACATCTTAGGCAACACACTTAGGTTTTAAAAGTCACAGAAAAAAAAGTCACACACCATTCACTATCCCTGTCTTGTACCACAGCATGACCATTAAACCTACATGACCCCCCAAATTAAAAAGTGCCAGAAGGCCCGTATTATTTGAACCATTTATTTTACTTGAACTGGACATTGAATATCCCTTTCTGGAACGCAGCATGAGCCCCAAACCTGCATGACCCCAGATTAAAAAGTGCCAGAAAAAGGAGTCTTTCAACCACCATTTTAGTTTCACTGGATATAGACTGTCCCTGTCCTGTACCACAGTATGACCATTAAATCTTTCTGACCCACAGATTAAAAAAGTGCCGGAAAAAGGAGTCCTTTGACCACCATTTTAGTTGAAAATGGACATTGACTATATCTGTCCTGGGCCACAGCATGAGCCCCAAACCTGCATGACCCACAGATTAAAAAGTGCCGGAAAAAGGAGTCTTTCAACCACCATTTTAGTTGAACTGGACATTGACTATACCTGTTCTGTACCACAGTATGACCATTAAACCTGTCTGACCCACAGATTAAAAAGTGCCGGAAAAAGGAGTCTTTCAACCACCATTTTAGTTTCACTGGACATAGACTATCCCTCTCCTGGGCCACAGCATGAGCCCCAAACCTGCATGACCCCCAGATTAAAAAGTGCCAGAAAAAGGAGTCTTTCAACCACAATTTTAGTTTCACTGGACATTGACTATATCTGTCCTGGGCCACAGCATGAGCCCCAAACCTGCATGACCTCCAGATTAAAAAGTGCCAGAAAAAGGAGTCTTTCAACCACCATTTTAGTTTCCCCTGGGCATTGACTATACCCTGTTCTGTACCACAGTATGACCAATAAACCTGTCTGACCCACAGATTAAAAAGTGCCAGAAAAAGGAGTCTTTCAACCACCATTTTAGTTTCACTGTACATAGACTATCCCTGTCCTGGGCCACAGCTTGAGCCCCAAACCTGCATGACCCCCAGATTAAAAAGTGCCGGAAAAAGGAGTCTTTCAACCACCATTTTAGTTTCCCTGGACATAGACTATACCTGTTCTGTACCACAGTATGATCATTAAATCTGTCTGACCCACAGATATAAAAAGTGCGGAAAAAGGGGTCTTTCAACCACCCTTTTAGTTTCACTGGACATAGACTATCCCTGTCCTGGGGCCCCAGCATGAGCCCCAAACCTGCATGACCCCCAGATTAAAAAGTGCCGAAAAAGGAGTCTTCAACCACCATTTAGTTTCACTGGGCATAGACGTCCGTCTGGCACGCATACCCTTAAATCTTCTGACCCACAGATTAAAAAGTGCCGAAAAGGCTTTCAACCACCATTTAGTTATGGACATTGACTATATCTGTCCTGGGGCCCCAGCATGAGCCCCAAACCTGCATGACCCAAGATTAAAAGCCGAAAAAGGGGTCTTTGAAACCACCATTTTAGTTGAACTGGACATTTACTATATCTGTCCTGGTTAACCTACATCTGTTTAAGTCTTCCTGTACCTCCCTTGTACAATTCAGAGGAATATTTGTATCAGCTATTTTGTGCATGCCAGTTTTTTAGTAGTTAAATTCTAGAAAACACATTTTTAAAATAGGATGGAATGCCACCACATCTTTGTTTCTCTTTTTTTAAATGTATTAAATGGGTTGTCTCACTACAGGGATTGCAAACTCTTTAAAGATCTTGCAAAAACAAGTCATTTTGCAGTATGTGTCCATTAACAGTGTCCTACCTATTCCTGTTTCTGACAGCACATCACCCTTGAGCCACTCTTGACAATTGTGAAGAACAAATGTCTGTTAGAAACCACATTGTTTACAATAGGACCTGTAGTATAGCTGCATTTCACAGCAACATGCCCCCAAAAATTTAAAACATGACCCTTGAGCCACTTTTTGACAATTGTGAAAACAAATTTTCTGTTAGAAACAAAATTTTTTTTTATAATAGGACCTGTAGTATTGCTGCATTTCCCAAAACAGCATTTACCCAAAAATTTATAAAAATACTTTTCAGCCACTGTTAAAAATTGTGAGGGAGATTTCCACTTAAAGCCACATTTATGTTCCAAAGGACTATGATAATCGCTGTATCTCACAGCACCATGACCCCAAAACCACTGACAATGCGAAAAATTCTAAAGATGAAGTGAGTAAATGGAATACGGTTTTGTTATGAAACCTTGGTGTCTTTTACATTCTCCTCACAGCAAAACCAGCAAAATGAACTTTTGGGGAACTGAGAATAAAAATTGCAGTAAGAAATTATCATTTTAAAAAAAAGTTTTCAAGAGGACCATTTCTTTTGGAAGAGGAATGTGAAATAGACCGGCAACTAATCGGTGACCTCGGCAATTGGGCCACAAAAAAAATCCATCAGAGATCCATGCCTGATTCATCTTAATGAAATTCAAATGATCCACATTATCTGTGGAAAGCCGGATGTATTTGTCTGTAATTACTGGCTGCTGTGCAGGACAACACCTCTATGGCGTGGCGAGTGAGCTTGGCCATTTCATCCATTTTGGAAAACCAGAAGTCAATGGCCGGGAAAAACATCCAAAAACATCGCTGTTGGACGCAATAGTCGAGCACCCTGATCCTTAAGCGTCTCTGTGTGTTGTATGTGTGCCCTCAAATTTCATGCGTTGTTAGTGGTAAATTTAAAAATTGCCCAAAGGTTTACCCATTAGGCTTCTGCCACCTTGCCTGCTGCTGCCGCTATGGCTACTTGGCACTCTACTGCTGTCACGTCGCTGACGTTGTTCCACCGTGACATTTGAAGAACGTGAAGCAGAGGAAACAGATGTCTCCAGTCGATCAATCAGCAAGGCTACATTTCCTGCATTTTACTCTCTATTTGGGTGGGTGGAAGGAAAGTGCTGAGTTTGGTTTTGTACCGGGGATCCAGGAGGGTGGCCACCCAGTAACTGTTGTTCATTTTGATGGCCTTAATGCGAGGATCATGTTGGAGGAAATGGAGCATCCAAGCACACAAGTGAGAGATGGAGCCTTGATTTACCAAGCCTCTGGGTCGAGGGGCACTAGCAAACTCATCTTCCTCATCTTCCTCCTCCGCCTCAAATTCGCGCCAACCTCTTTCCAAGGCAGGGAGGTCGGTGTCTAGGAATACCTCCTCCTCCTCCTCCGCTTGCTCCGGCACAGCTTCAACACAGCCCTGACTTGCCTCAGATGATGCACCCTGAGAGCTGAGGCGCCGCCTTGCACTAGCCCTGGACCCCGAACCACTGCCTAATGAAGACCAATAAAATTGAGAAACTGTCGGGCCTTGTGGATTCGATGGAGAGAAAGGCTCCGTGTCCGCATCTGTGTGCGTCTCCTCCTCCGTCGCTGGTGGGACCTGATGTTTCCGTGTCCAACGAACGTTCCAGAACTAAGATCACCACAATGCTCATGCTGACAAGGGCATTGTCCGCACTGACCATTTGGTGGCTTCTTCAAAACTGGCAAGGATGGTGCAGAGCTCTTTCACCTGCCTCCACTCTCGGTGGCTCAACACCCCGAGGCCGCTCCGCTGCTTGTCAGGCCATGTATCACTTCGTACTCCGTAATGGCATTGCGCTGCTGCCACAATCGCTGGAGCATGTGAAGGGTGGAATTCCAGCGTGTTGCCACATCAACAATGAGACGGTTGACGGGGAGGCCGAGCTGAAGCTGCAACGCAGCTAGGCAGGATGAAGCAGGGTGCGAACGGCGGAAGTGCGAACTCAAGACCTCGAGCCTTCCTCAGCAGGCAGTCCAGACCCGGGTAGCGCTTTAGAAATTTCTGAACGACAAGGTTCATGACATGTGCCAGGCAAGGGATGTGCTCCAGCCTACCGATCTTAAGGGCGGCCAGCAGATTTCGACCGTTATCGCTCACCACCTTGCCTGGCACAATGTTCTTGTCACCCAGCCAGTGCTCGGTCTCGTTGCGGAGAGCCGTCCACAGCTCCTGATCTGTGTGTGGACGGTCTCCAAGACAGATTAAGTTCAACACGGCCTGGTGTCTCTGGGCACGTGATGCCACCCGAGGACGTGGGGGGTCAGAGCCCTGCACCCTCCATGGGGTTGTGTAGCGCGTGCGCCGAGCCGGCGAGCCACCGTCACCACCAGAGACATCCACCCAGCTCACCCAGTGAGCTGTCACAGAGATATAGCGGCTTTGGCCGTGCTTACTAGTCCATGTGTCGTGGTCGGATGGACTTTTCCGGACACAGATGCAGACAACACGCTTGAAATTTTAGATGACACGTGGCTGGCCAGGGCAGGGACGGCTTTTCTGGCAAAGAAATGCCTGCTCGGCATCTGGTATTGGGGGCAGGCAAGGGCCATGACGTGGCGGAACCCATCTGTGTCCACCAGACGGAAAGGCAACATTTCCAAGGCCAAAAGCCTGGCAATGCCGACATTCAGGCTTTTGGCTTTGGGATTGTTTGGGTTAAAGTGTTTCTTCTGCTCCCAAACCTGGAAGACAGAAGGCTGGCTGGACTGGACTGCCTTCTAGACTGGCCGCTGTACGGCGTGCAGGTCGTCAAACTGGTGGAAGGAGAAGGGGGTAGGATGGGTCTCTGGTGGTGCTGGTGGTACTCAGGCGACGGTGGAGGCTGAAACAGAGGCTGTTCCCTGATCATGACTCTGAGAGACATGGGCAGCTGAGGAACGCTTGGTGGTGGCGGAAGAGAAGGAGGCGGAGACAGAGGGTTTGACAGTGGTTGGAAGCCCGGCATCGGTCTGCCCTTTTTTGGCCAAGTGTTCCCTCCATTTCAACTCATGCATTCGCTGCATGTGACTAGACATGTTGGTGGTGGTTAAACACCTAAGATTCTGGCCTCTACTGATGCGTTTACGGCAAAGGCGGCATATGACATCGCTAGGTGAATCGGAGGCTTGCCCAAAGAAGGCCCAGGCTTGAGAGGTCCTGGACCTTTTTGACGGCGATAAGCGAGGAGCAGGGTTTCCGCTGACAGTGGCTGGCGGAATCATATCAGCGGACTTCTGCGACCGCCCTCTCCCTTTTTGAGGCGGGACCCATATTGACACTACCCCAGCTTCCTCCCATCCAGTGTTTAAAGCGCTCAAAGAAAATTCTGCTAAAAAGACCACTTTTGGATCCCAATGTCGTCATCTCATCTCAAACGGGTGATTTCGTCGCCTGACATTCTCTCCAGGAGTGGGGGTACAACAAGAGGAAACGCAAGGCGTTCCCCGACCGCCCGGGTTTTTTTGCCGATTGACGGGTTTCCTTCTCCTCCTCTGATGGTTTAGAACGGGGGTGCCAGAGCAACTAAATATCCTCTTTGGCCTTTTGATTTTTTTAACACCCTTTCTGACCCCCCGCTTTTTTTCCATCAAAGGGTCTTAAAAAATGGTTTTCCCATGGGGGGTAACGGTTGACTTTTTGGGTCCCTTCGCTTCATTTGAGGGATGCGAACGACATTTGGGGCCGTGAGGGGGAGGACGAGGGGGAAAAATGCGGGTGCAGGTTGCATTAACCACTGAAGAACTTTTGGCGAGCTGTTCGTTACTGAGATTCACGGGCCTGACCCAGCGTGACGGGCCCCTACGGCCCCTGAAAACCGACGATCCGCTGGCATGCGTTTGTCCCCGACTGGAAGAGCACCTTTCTCTCGTACCTCACTCCATGTCCTCCCCCCCTCTTTGCTCGCTTACCACCTGCTTTTCGCCCCATTTTCAAAAAGATAAAATTTTAAAAAGGTATAAGAGTTTTTGAAAGTCTCTTTTTAAAAAACGGAAAAACCCACAGTATTTTAAACCCTCTAATTTTCTATAGCCAACTGGGATTAAAACTGAAATGTTTCTCGCAAAAAACCTGTAAATGGGGTCTGGGGGAAAAAACCTAAGACAAAATCACAGTGCCCTTCCTTTAGTCCCAGGTTTTTTTTTTTACAACGCCCAGTAGGACTAGGAATTTTAGTTTTCAAAAAAAATTTCATACAAGGGGTTATCTGCGCCAAACTGAGATTAAAGAGCCAAAAAAACTATTCAAAAGTTACACTGATGAGAAATTGTGTTTTTTGTGCAAGACAAACGAAAACATTGTTTAAAAAAAAAACTGGGGCCGCAATGGCAATACAGCTATTTAAAAAAATTTTACGGATAACAAACGGTGGTTTTTTTGCACCAAGAAAAACCCAACATAAATACAAAATTTCTGTATTCAAATTTAAGTACAAGGGGTGGCTCATGAACAAAACTGGGCGCACCCAAAATAAAAAAAAAAAAACCTATTTGAAATGTATAGGTAATAAAAGCTTTTTTTGCACCCCAAAAAAACCTCGGTGACTACAAAATTTCTGTATTCAAATTTTAAATGCAAGGTGGCTCATGAACAAAGTGGGCTGCGCCAAAGTGAAAAAAAACCCTTTAAAATTTAAATTTTGTACGTATAATAAAAGCGGTTTTTGCACCTTAAATACACCTGCGGGGCTACAAAAATTGCTGTTTCAAATTTTAAGTGCAAGGGGGGCTCTATGAAAAAGCGGACTGCGCCAAAGTGAAAAAAACGTAATTAAATTTTGGTACGTATAATTAAAGGGGGTTTTTTTTTACCTATAAAAACACCTCGGGGACACAAATTGCTGATTTAAATTAAAATACAAGTGCTCATGAACAAAATGGGCCGCACCAAATAAAAAAAAACACCCAAATTTTAAAAAGTAAACGGATAATAAAAGGGTTTTTTTTGCACCTATAAAATACACATGCGGTGACTACAAAAAATTTCTGATTCACATTAAGTGCAAGGTGGCTCTTAACAAAGCTGACTGCGCCCAAAATAAAAACCGTAATTTAAAATTTTGTGGTAAAAAACGGGTTTTTGCACCTATAAATACCCTGGGTGAGTACAAAATTCTGTATTCAAAATTTTAAATGCAAGGGGCTCTATGAACAAAACTGGGGCCCCCCAAATTAAAAAAACAAACCAAATTTTTTAAAATGAAAAGGGTAAAAAAGGTTTTTTTTTTGACCTATAAATACACCCGCGGTGACTACAAAAATTTCGTATTCAAATTTAAGTGCAAGGTGCCTATGAAAAAAGCTGGATGCGCCAAAGTGAAAAAACGTAATTTTAAAAATTGTGTACGATAATAAAACGTGGTTTTTTTTTTTTCACCAAAAAATATCCTGCGGTGATAGAAAAGTTCTGTACCATTGTAAAAACAAACTGGTCTTTGAACAAAAAGAGCTGCACCAAAGTGAAAAAATAACTAAATTAAATCGTGTACAGATAAACAAGTAGTTTTGCACCTACAAATACACCTGCATTACTAGAAAAGACGTACCCCAAAATAAGTACAGGGCACAACATACAATGTCTGTCTGTGTTTTCCCCCACCCCCCCCCCCCCCTTCCCGCAGCTGTAGAGCCTAGATGCTCCTTAAAATTCTCACCTAAGTAACTAAATTTAAAATTTCTCAAATCCCCCAAATTCTAATTTTTACAGCTAAAAGCATAGCTGTCTTGTGAAAAAGAGAATAGTTCACTGAGCTGTTTTTGAGGAGGGAAACACAACGTCCGCTTTTATGATACACAGACACACACGATGCTGAACAGGAAGGGCTTTTTTATTTAAAACGAGGATGATTTTTCCACCAAATCACAACCATACCACCCCAGTCATGAGTCGCACACCCACCACCTGCCTATTTCTAACTGATTTGCGGGCCCCCAAAAATGACAGAAAGGCTGAAAAATGGCGCGATATTAATAGATTAGCGCAAATTTTCACCAAAATTTATCGCGTGATCTAAAAATCCCGTCAACAAAAAAACCGTGAGTTTCAACTTTTTCAATAATAATCCTTAAACACGGCCCAGGCATAAAACATTAGGTCTAAAAGTAACTTTTGCTCAGAAACTAAGCATGGCCCCTTTTTTTCAGTGCTCTGGAAAAATAAAAAGGGCGCTTGTTTGGGTTGCTATCAGCAAAAAGGAAATTTTTAACCAACCTTTTCATACATTCAGTCATATGTGGTGGTTATATGTGGTTGGTGTGGAGGCATTTTTCAGTACTATGTGGTGGTTAATTGGTCTGGTGTGGCATTATTTTTCGTCACTATGTGAGGTTTTATATGTTTTCAGATAGGGTGGTATTTTTCAGTCACGTGTGGAGGGATATGGGGTCTGGTGTGTAGGTTTTATTAAATCACTATGTGGTGGTGAATTGGTCAGGTGTGTAGGTATCATTCAGTCACTATGTGGGGTGAAAATGTGGTCATGGTTTCCCCAAACCAAAAAAAAGTGGCAAGCAAAAAAAACCCTTAAAAAAGAAACTTTTTTTTTGGACTATTCTTAAAATATGTAACGGGTAGTGCTACTTTGAGCACTTGCGTTCCTTTTAAGTCCGAGCCGGCACGGAAAGGGAGCGGGATCAAAGCCCCAAAGGGCGAACCCCGGCGTGTCCATTTGTCGACGCCAGTCGGGAGCAACAGACAAATGGGGGGAAAACCGTGTGACGTTTGGGTATTTGAAGAAGGGCGGGATTTTCCCCCGAAACGTCACAGGGTTTCCCACCCCATTCCTGTTGTTGCCCCCGACTGGCGTCAGCACACGGACACCCCGGGAGTCTCCCCACATTTGGACTTTTATCCTGCCTCCCGCGCCGGCTAGGGACTTAAATGGAACGAAAGTACTCAATGAGCCTACCAGTTACATATTTTAATGAAAAATTTCCAAAAATAAATATCTTTTTTAAGGTTATTTTTGCTTGCCACTTTTTTGGGGTTGGTACATGTTTGGGATTGGGGAGATCCCTTTTTATAGCAACATATAAAAATTTTGGAGATTACAATATTTGCAATACATGCCTATTTTTCGATTGTGGTCATGGTGTGGCATTATTATTCATCACATGTGAGGTTATATTTTCAGATAGGGTGGTATTTTTCAGTCACGTGTGGTGGGGAATGTGGTCATGGGTGTGTTTTTATTCATCACTGTGGTGGTAATATGGGGTCATGGTGTGTAGGTATTATTCAATCACTATGTGGGGTGTAGGGAGTCATGTGTGGCATTTTTATTCAGTCACTATGTGTTGTTGGTTTTTTGGGGAACATTTTTGTAATTTTTTATTCCTGCCTTGCTGTAAAACACGGTGCCATTGAAAAGAGTTTGCACTCCAGTAAACAATATTAAATAATTTCAGGCAACAAAAAGTTGGTTGCTTTTTGAAAATAAGGACTTTATATTAGAAATTGTGTATATCAAGAAATTTCAGTTACAGAAATCAACATTCGAGTCCTCAAAACAGACTAATATTGTTTAGACATGATCGTGATCTATTTTTCTCAACGTTTCGGCTGTCCCACAGCCTTTGTCGCCAAACACTTGAAATAAATACAGTATATCAAAGACACAAATAAAAATAATAAAGACAAAACAGTAAAAAGGAAGAAAGAGGGAACGGCAGAAAAGAAGAAAAGGAGAAAAAGAAATAGGAAAAGACTCCCAAAAAAGAACAGTAAGACCGTGTTATAAATATAGAGACACCGGAATCAAAGAGAAAGAGAGAAGAAGAGAAGGAATATACATGGTAAAAGAATGTATGACCATACTGAAAAGGTAAAAACAAAAACAATAGTATGCAGATTAGAAAGAATAAAAGACCAATGTATAATGGCAAAGAATAAAGGGGTAAAGTACATATTTAAATGTAGGCTTACCAGTACTGGATGAAAACAGGAAAAGGCTGTAGTAGAGAACTGCAGATATAGCAGTGCTCTCAGTGAGTATAGTAGAGAGGCTGCCAAAAGGGGCATAAAAAGTAAAGTCAAGAGAGGTGTATAAAATTGACAGAACAATGTGGGAAAGATGGGTAGGTGGAACCCCTTTCCCCAAAACGGGGGCCGCGTCAGGGAAAACTAAATAAACAAAGGGGGGGTGGCAGGCTAAGACCAAATGGCGGGGGTCAAACTAAGTAAACCAAAGTTATACTGGGGAGAAACAATGCTGTGAAGGCTGATGCCTTTTTCAACCTGAGCGGACGGGGGAGCGGCGCCAGGGCGGGCCGGGAAGTGTCGGCGCAGTCCCGCTAGGAAGGGCGGACCCGCCTTAAAGACGCCCGGCCATGCCAGTGGAAGAGTGGGGAAAATAGATGGCCCATCGGGATCCGGGCCGGGGTATGGTCCGGTATCTCGCGTGTGCGCAGGTGTCAACAGTATACAAAGGGGGTTGTTAGCAAAGAGAAGGGAAAAAAGAAAAGGGCTTATGTGGTATGGAAAGAGAGTATGGGGAATGAAGTAAGAGATGAAGTCATGGTGGGGCCCCAAACGTTAGAAAAACAAAGGAGGGACGAATTTAAATTTTAGTACCTAATTAACAGAGGTGTATGAAGTCATACTAAGGGAAACAAAAAGGGGGAGATATAAAAAAGATATGGGAAAGATATCTATAGCAAGAGATAGGTCCACGGTCCGATTGTAAATAGTAGGTAATGAAAAAGAAAATAAACATTCAATAAAAAAAAGTCATCAAAACTGAAATAGCTTTTTATAGAGATCCCAAAAACTGCAATATCTACCATCGCAAAAGGGTCACAAATCGTAGGTTTAGCGGTTCTTAATTAAAAACACATATCAATTTCATGAACTAACTGTACATCATATATATTATGTACTGATACAACATACTACCAAAAGTGGAAAAAAACAGGCATGATATGTATAAGCAACATTGTATATACCCAATATGTAATTGGTATATCAATGTCTAAAATGGAATTGGTGGACCCCTATTTTCTATAAATGTGGATTACAAGATAATTATTTCAAAAGTGAGTCCCCTTCCCTTTTAAACCCCTTGGATGTAACATCTAGGCCCGGGGATCCAAAAAATTCACGTTTTTTTAGGGGGCAAACGATTTCCCCCCCTTCTTGGGGGGAATTTCCAATATTGAAATCGAATTGGCTTTTTGGTGTGGCTATCTCAAAAAGTTTGGAAGCGGGGGCCCTATTTTTTTCACCCATTGTGGACTTATGTGCTGTAACGATCCTTAATGGCTGTGTGGTTTCGCCTAAAACAAGGCCACAGGGCATTTGATCAAGTATAACCAAAAGAGGTGCAAAAGTGAAAAAACCTTTACTGTAAAAGGTGTCCCATTGTGGGGATGGTGTACTAGTCTCCTTTGAAAATTTTTTAAACCCAATTGTTAAAAGGGAAAAACAGGGGAATTGCCACCCTTTAGGGGTCGAAAGTTGGGGTTTTTATTTTGGGAAATTTCGGGGAGACCTACACCCGGGCTCTCACTAAATGGTCCCTAATGTTTTTGGGGGGCGTTTGTAGAAAATCCGGTTTTTGCCCCGCAACTTTTTGGGAAGGTGGGGGAATACCATCACAAAAATGTGCCATTTTTTGCGTAGGGTTTTGGGGTGAAACTTAAAGGCATTAGAGGGTGGAAGGTGTTGACGAATTTGATTTTTGGGAAAGGGGTTGGGGGCCCCAAAAGGTTTTTAAAGGTCTTGTCTGTGTTCGGGTTTCCCTTGTTATAATCTTCGGGTAACCTCTTTTTTTTAATTTTTTTTTTGGGACACATGTCCGGGTCGAGAACGAGTTCATTAGGCTTGTGACTATCCTTTTAACCGGGAAAATTTGGGGAAAAGGGGGAAAGGGGGAAGTCTTGGTGTGGCCCGGGGTACAGCTTTTTTGAAATGGAGGGAAGAATTCCTTCTGTTGTTTTTGGGTGGAAAATCAGGGGGAAATTTTTCCCTTCGGGGGTTTTTAATTAACCCAAGTGTAAAGGGAAATTTAATGGGGGACTGATTTTTTTGTGAATGGAAAAGGTGAGCCCCCCCCGGGGGTTTGATGGAATTAAAAAAAAAAAAAAAAATTTGGGTTTAAGGGGAAAAGTTTCCCCTTTTCCCCAAATTACAAAAAAATGTAATCGATGTAACGATGCCAGGCTATTCCCTGTTTTTAAAAGGGTTTTCCATTGGGGTAGAGAATTTTTTGCTCAAGGGGGCCCTAAAAATGTTGGCATAGGAGGCACCATGTTGGAACCCATGGCGGCTCCTTGGCTTAAAAGAAAAAACTCATCCCCAAAGAGGAAAAAATTTTTTCATTTAAACACTGGGTTGAGAATTTGGTAACCCAAAAGTCAACCTCGGGAATGAGTAAATTTTCCTGTAGTGCGGAGAAATGTCATGAAGTAGCACTAATCCCATCTGCGTGGGAATAGGTGTAGGGGCTATTTACATCAAATTGATTAAGATGGAACCCGGGAGATGTGGGATTTAAAGGGATTGTAAGATTTTCCAAAAAAATTTTAAGGGGTGTCACGGAAAAAGATTTTGGTTTTAAGTAAAATTTGGGATGAGGATTTTTTAAAGGAAATTGACTATGGGAGAAAAAACTTAGCCCGGTTGGGGCGACAAAGGGGGGGCCCTTTGGGGGGTTATGTAAATCTTTGGGGAACTTTGGGTAATACTTAAACCCCGGGAAAGGGGGGTTTTTTGGGCCTGGAAAAGCCCAAAGGTCTTCCCGGTCGATAATTTTTTGTCAAGGCATGTCAAGGGGGGATTTGATCTTGGAATTAACGGGAACCTTTGGGGCCCGTGTTCAATTTGGTGTGTAGGTAGAAAACCAACAGATAGTTGCCTTGGATTTTCCCTGTATTATTTATCCCGGCCCCAACACCACAAGGCCCCCCCCTTGTCGGCTGGTTTGATGTTTTTTTTTGGGGTTATTGCGTAAGGGAAAAAAAGGCTTGTCTTTTTTCGTATGGAGATTCTTAGAAAACGTGAAATTGATGTTTTTTTTTTTCAGTACTTTTTTGATGCCCTCTTTCTACCAGAAATTTAAGTTTCAATTGTGGGGGAAGGAACTTGGGGGGAAAATTGAAAAAAACCCGATGTTTTCAAGTTTAAAGTTTGGAAGGAGAAGTGGGTTTGAAACAGGGAAGATGGAATAATTGGTCTGGAGAAAATGTGCCTTTTAAGCCCAAAGGGAATGGGGTAGAACGCGAAATTTCTTTTTCAAAAAAAAATGTGTCGGGGGGGGGTTTGGGCAAAATAAAGTCCTTTTAAAAAACCTTAAAACATTTTTTTTCCATTTCTGCTGAAGTGAGGGGTGGATGAAATTTTTTGATCATTTAGATGATTTTTGTGGTGGGGGGGACGGGGAAAGAGCTTGTATCATTTTAAACAACTGGTGAGTTGGGGTACGACCTCCCCTTTTGAGCGTGTGTAACACGGGTTCCTCATTTCTTTATTTGTCCCCCGCCCTCCTCTTTGGGGCCCGGCGTGTCCGGTAAACCTCCTTGCGCCTAAAATGGGCTGGGGGTTTGCGTTCTTTTTGTTTGATGTTTCTGTATCTGAACTTGATGAAGAATAGTGTGGGCCTAGCCCCGGGTTGTCCCCATAACTCTGGTAGGGGGGGGAGAGCCCTACCATCTATAACCCTTTATGTAGGAGAATTTAAACCTCCGTGGCTCCATAAATTTATCCCCTTCCCCCCTTTTCATAAATTTGAGCGGAAATTTAGCCCAAAATTTGATCTGTCCTTTTGGGTTTTAAGGAGACCCACTCCTCTGATGTTAGGTTTTGATGAAAGTTTGTCTCTTTGGTCTTAATTTTGGCCTTTGAGTCTTTTAAATTTCTTTTTGGGGGAAAAAAATTAAAAAAAAATAAGGTGATATGTGGTTTTGGTGTGGTTTTTAAATTTTACAGTCACATGGTTTGGGGATATATGTCCGGGCCGGGTTTTCAGTCGTAAAGAACAACAAGGGAAATGCTGGGGAGTCTACCGGGTTTTTGGGAGAGTTTTTGGTTTTTAAACCCCTGCAGGCAAACAGGAAACTCTCCCACCATTAGGGGTTTTGGGGGAGTGGGGTATCCCTCACACTCCCTGGGTCTTCCGGGGCCCCCCGTGGGGCAGGGGGTTTAAAATAAAAAGGGTCCACTGAACTTTATTTCTCCCAAAGGGGGGGCGCAATTTCAAGAAAAACCCCAAGCAGGCCGTCGACCCCTCGAGTGGGCGCACTTGCCTGAAAACCTATTTAATATAAAAAGTAAAAAAAAGTGACATACTAAACCTATTCCCTGCACCCTTTAAAGGCATGGCTTGGCCCATCTTCGGGGGGGCAGAGGAAAAGAGTTCAGGCCACACAAATATCCTGGGGTGGACACCCCCACTGCAGCACAACCTCCCGGGGGTTTTCTCCTTTCTCCCCCCCCCCCCCCCCCCCCCCCCAGAAAATTGTGCAAAGGCTTTTAGCTGTGGCTCCCTACCCCCCCCTCCTGGAGAAGACAACCCCCCTTTTATTTCCCTAACCCCCACTTCCATCCCATCACCCCCCTTAGGAGGGTTTGTACAGGGAAAAAGGGGGAAAGTGAAAAGGGGCTGCTGGAAAAATAAGGAATCTAAGATGGTGGTGTTTTTAAATTTAAACAGAGATGATTTGTGGCCGGGGGGGAAGCATCATGGCGGGCTGGGCTGAAAGGAAAAAACAAGGGGGAGAAATACCTCTCCGAAACAAAAAGACGTTTACCTTTGGGCCCCCCGGCTGTTTAAATGCACTTTTAAAACACTTCTATTTTTTGCAAAACCCCCCGTACAGCTGGTATCACTATGGGGGCGCTCGCATTTGGGCATAGTCGGGATATTAGGGGGTAGGGGGGTAGAATAGGATTTGATGGCCCTTTTGGGGTCTTTTAATAACAGTCCCGGGAAAGGGTTTTAAAGTGTGGAGTAACGGCTCCATTAAGCTGTATATATCTTTGTGAAACCCGGGTTTTTTTTGGGGGCATTTCCCTATTGACAGAAAAGAGGGTTTTGAAGGCAATTTTCTCATTGCCCATTTTCAAACACAGGGGGGGGACTGGGGAAAAATGGACGGGGTCTTTTGGGAATACTTTTAACAATAGTTACATAGGTTTTTTTTTCATTTTCGCAGTTTTACAATGTGGCCATGAAAAATGCCCGGTTTTGAAACCCCAAACTCTACGAGCAAAAAAATAAATATGCTTGTGAATAAGGGTCCGCTTCTAGGGGGGGTTTTTGGATGCACAATTTTCTGCTGAACCTTGTATTATTTGAACACGGGTTTTGGGTTTTTCACAAATTTTATTCACTCCAAAAACACTGTCTAGAATAGTTTCCTTCCAAAAAGGCCCTTCCCAGTGCCCCGTACACAGATTGGGGGAAACCTTTTTGTATTTTTCGCAGGGCCCAAAAGATTTTAAAAAAAATGGGGGAAGCTCAGGGGGGGCCTAGGAGACGACAAATCTCTGCAGGGTTTTACCCCAAGTCTTGTGCTCAGATTTCAGAATGGCGCTGGCCCAAAAAAAGTGAAGGCCACGAGCAGAGAACCTCAAGACCTCCGGCCCCAAAAAATCCAGAATGAAATTTAAAGAATTTTCCCACTCCTTTTATTTTTGGGAAACGAGTCCCGTGATAGATCTGAATAGTTCCCTGCACGCCCACAAGGGGGGGTCTGTGGGGGAGGCCCGGGGGAGGGGCAAATGCACGGGCCCTTGTCTACTAAACCCCGGGAAAAGTGTTTTCTCACTGCCGATCCTCCACAAGAGATTTAACCAAAGGGGAAAAGGACCGAGCTGGGGGGATAAATGGGCCTGAAGAGCATCGTGCCTCCCCACTACCTACAGAGTATGCACAACTAATATATAATCACTGCAACCATAGGGCTACTAAACCCCGGGAGAGTGTACTCTCGCAATCCCCCCAGCAAAGATGAACAAGAGGTGAAGAGCACCGAGCCGGGGGAAGAATGGGCTAAGATGCCAAACGTTTTCCCTCCCACACCAAAGAGTATGCACTTACTAATATATAGATCACTGCAAGGCCATAGTCTTTCAAAACCCCAGGGGGAATGTACTCACGTTTTCCCCCGAGCAAGAGAGAACGAGAGGGGAGGAGACTTTAGCTGAGGGGCGAAAGGGCTAAGATGCATCGGCCTTTCCCCCTACCTAAAAAGTATGCCATACTAAAATTGATTTTCGCGGCGGCCGAATCACACCGGGAGCTCACTACATATTTCCCATAGTGGATACAAACATAATATATCAAGGTAACAAAGGGTTTCCCGGTTTTTCTGGGATTGGGGTTGCATTACTTGTTTATAAAAAAGTCCCCTGGATGCACCCCCAAAAGTTCCCCCTTTAAAACACACAGAGCGACATTTCAGGAAAGCCCAACCCCGCCAGAATGCAAATTTTTTTGGGGGTAGGTTTTGCCCGAAGGAATGAACCAGTCAAAAACCCCGGGGGGTGGGAACCCCGTTTAGGGATAATTGAAAGGCCCAATTTTGGGCAAAGCCCTAACTTAGGCCCCAAAGCGTATCATTGCTAGTATATTTATGCACCAAAATTTTGGCGCCTTCCCCATGTGGTTTTGTATAATACAGGATTAAAAAAATGCACCAAATATTGGTGCTACAGTTTTTTTTAATTTTAAAATACAAGGGAATTTGGGGGTCAATCCTTTTGGGGTAAAATACACCCAAAAAAAATGGCGCAGCCCCCAATTGGGCAATTTACCCCCCTAGTTTTTTAGAGACCCAATGGAACCAGCGCGGGAAACTAAAAAAATTTACTTTATTTTTGTTTCCCAAAAACCCTTATTAAAAGGCACGAGTCTTTTTTCTTCTCAGGCGGGAGGCCCCCCTGTATTTTTTTATGGATGCCCCAATGCTGCAATGCGCCAGTTACAGCAATCCTGCTGCACATCAAAAAAGGGTTCAAGGGGGGGATTTCCCCCCTCCCTGCCCCCATCATGAATAAAATTAAAAAAGGAAAAACGAAAAGATTAAAAATATAATATAAATTAAATATATATAATATAATAAATATATAAAAATTAAAATATTAAAATAATGTAAAAACCCGGTTGGGTCTAGAACATGGTTCAGGTTTTTTGTGGGGGGTTTTTGTATTATCTGCGTTTCCCCCTTTGATTTAGCCACGCAGTGATCTTTTAAAAAAGTAATGCATACTCCGTAGATATGGGAGGCCCCCCCTCCCTTTAGCCCATAGTCAAAGGTTGGCAGTCAGTGCATACTCCCGTAGGTAAATGGGGGGGCCCCATCTTCCGCCCATACCATAGTGTTGTCACAGCGTGCATACTCTGTAGGTAGGGGGCCCCAACTTTACCAAAAGTCATAGTGTTGTCACAGTCCCGTGCATACTCTGTAGGTAGTGGGAAGGGCCCCCTCTTCACCCATATCCCCTATGTTGTCAAAGTCAGTGCATACTCTTAGGTTTGTGGAGGCCCCCTCTTTAGTCCAAAGTCATAGTTTTTTGTCACAGACAGTGCATACTCTGTAGTATTTGGGGGGGGGCCCATCTTCCGCCCATACCCTAATTTTTGTCCCCAGTCCCTGCATAAATCGTAGGTAGGGGGGGCCCCATCTTTTACCCAAAATCCTAGTGTTTTTTCACAGTGAGTGCCATACTCCATAGGGGGTGGGGCCCCATCTTGGAGCCCATAGTCATAAAATGTTGTCACGTCAGTGCCCTACTTGAAGGGAGGGGGGGGCCCCCCTCCTTTACCCATAGTCATATGTTGTCACAGTGAATGCATAATTTCCCTTGGTGGTTTTTGGGGGGGCCCCATCTCCCGCCCATATCATATTGTTGGGCACATTCCCGTGCATACTCTGTAAGGGAGTGGGAGCCCGGCCCGCCCCAAAAGGGGTACAGGGGGGACTCCCTTAAAAGGGGCCCGGGGAAAATAAGGGGGCCCGCTTCAAGCAAAGGCCCCCCTTTTTTTTTACATAGAAGTAGAGCGGGGCGCAGGCCCAGCGCCGCGCTCAAAAAAGGGGCCCTTTGGGGGCTGAGACGGCAAACCAAAGGGAAACGGGAAGGGGGCCCCTGCCCGTTTTCCAGGCCCCCCTCCCCTCCGCTACGGGGACCTTCAAAAAAAATATACCCGTGGGGGTCGGAGGGGGTCTGGGGGGGAGGGCCCCCGCCCCCGGCACAGCTGCGCAAAAACAGGTGTCTTCTACTTA
>JAODAL010048574.1:0-28890 GCA_025379985.1 Phyllomedusa bahiana | reverse complement strand
GTATACTTGACTAGAAATTCTACAAGCCTAGTATGCGCCTGATTTATGACCCCTGTAATGCGGATTCATAAATAAGGCTCATTCTAGGATATTATTATGTGTATGAACTTTGGTGTTTACATGTCCCAGATCTTTTTCCTGGTCATTCAGTACACCAACACCAGGGACTAATCTGTTCTAGAGTGAACACACAAATCCATTCCTTTGCTGTAAACAGTAAACCACACCACACACACACACACACACAACACACACAACACACACACACACACACACACACCACACACACCAAACACAGAATTGGATATGGTTTCAAGTGATTGAGCTTTCCTTAGGAGTCAATTAATGACGTAAATACTTCACTGTTCTTTATCGTATCTGAATAACAGGTGGAAATATATACAAAACAATTTGGGATAGCTGACAGAAATCTTTTCAGAATGAGAAATGGCTACAAACCACAGTAACAATTACCATAAAATCACCATCTTGTTGTTTTGATTCCATGCTAGTTTCTTAGAAATAAATGATTGCTCACAAATAGGATTTTTTCAGATTTTACTGAGCTGCACTGCCACCTAGCTTCTGCCAATAAAGAATACTTTGAAAAGCACATCTGCTCTACACGTAGAAATGATATAAAAATCACTGAATGAAAGCTTTCCGTTGTTTAAGTTTATTTTTTTACAGCAGTATTAACACTTTGAAAAATGTTCAAATGTCCTATGAAGTTAAAGGATACATAACGCCCATCTATTTATTAGCATTCTTCTATCAATTAAATCTATTTTTTAGATATTGACCCAACAGTTTAAACACAACAAAGGAAAATAATCCTAGTAGGTGAGAAGGGCTAGTAAATTTTGTAAATGATGCCTCTATTTCCTAAACAATTAATGAAAACTTAACTTTTATTCATTCAAAGGGGAAATATACCAACATTGCTGTATAGTTCCTATAAAGCTCACAACGATAACTAGATTATTGTGTGATTTAGCACCATAGCTGTAGTCCACTGTACTTAAAATAAGCACAGCCATTGTAAACTTTGCTGGAAACTAAGAATTGAGCAAACACATCAAGCACATCTGGCATGTTTCACTTGATCTCCAGCATTTTCAAGGGTAATTGGATAATGTACATGTGACAAATGGTATCCTTATGGCATTATTAGAATGATTTGGAGTTAAGGACCCTATAAGCCACAGTGTTTCCAGTTGTCCCTACTTTAACAGTCACATAACTCAGGAAGATTTGTAAGATTTCTTCCAATAATAGAACGTATTGTAAGTTTATGAAAAATGGGAAGGTAGAAGCCTGTGTTATAGATCAATGAAAGGAGGCTGACACCAGCTTTTTGGCAAAAATAAAAGTCAAATTTTGAAACATCCATTTTGCACAAAAATGTGCTACATTTTGCACATGAATCATGAACTACAGATGACTCCACTGATAGAAACTGTAATCATTTTAGGTGCACTATAGAATTTACTTTAAAGATAGTTGATGTCTTTATCTGTGTCTATAAGGATAACTTATCATTATGGTTTGGAAAGTACTATATATTTTGTTTTATGTTACTGGATGGGCTTAACAAAGAATTTGAAGAAAATAGGTTGAATTGATGGTTTATGATTTTACTACAAATAAATGTTAACATTTAAGATTTCAATGGTTTATACCAGTGACCAATGTATTGCTGAACAGATAAACAGGAGCTTAGACACAAACAGTTAGGTATATTTTATGCATTCTGCATTGTAATAGTGTCTATATACATCAACATTACATACATACAAAGCTAAATACTAGCCCCCAAATTCTATTTAATATGTTGATATAATTACCATTATTAAAAAATTATAACACCTCTCCAATATTTTGTGGCTGTGGCCCTCACTAGGTCATAGTACGGGAATCAGGCAAAGCGAGTACATTTGTTTAAAATTTTTTATTGTATACACTGGACTTGAAATACAGCATACATGGTGTTGTGTTTTTTTGTAAGGTAATTTTATTATGGTTTCTTAACCAGTGGGAATCCCGATTTGTGAAGGTAAAGTGTGTCAGCTCTAAACCTGTAAGAAACTGTTGGTGCCTGTAGACTTTCTAAAAAGATTGGTGTAGAGTTGTCCATTGGGATCCAATGAGATTTTCAAATATTGGAGATTAATTTTATTTTCTTATACTTGATGTCTAATCTAAATACAAGTTTTAATGTGCCATTTCAGCATGCCACAAAATAAAAACATTTGGCCTCATTTATCAAAACTGTCTAACAATAAAAAATTTTGCTGCCCGTGAGAGCCAAGTAGGACTCTACTTTCATTTTTCTACAGCAGTTTAGACTGTTTTGAGGAATGAGATCAATTGTCTGTATAACAGTACAAAAACAAGGTTTTGGAAAAATGAAAGTCTCACCAAAACTAATTTGTGCTTCCCATGTACTCAAAAATAAAAGTTGTGCTCAAGCTGTATCCATAGCAGTTTATTTGGTTTTATTATAATCTTATGCATTCAAAATAACTGTTGTTAAACAAAATGTAGTAAAGTGTCAATTAAGTAGCTCATTATATAGACTGTTCTTAAACAGTAACCTGTCACATATTTTTTGCCCTCCTTGCTGAGGACAGCACAAGCTAGTGTCAGACATGCTGTTTCCAGCTCCGTGTCCTTTATTCTGTAAGATGTTATAGTTTTGGAGTATTTAGTGCTCAAATCTGCAGTTTTCAGCCAGAAAAGAGCCATATAAAGAGTCATTTTTTCATGCCCGCCCATCTGAGGCTAGCCCCGCCCACCTCAACTGATAAACCTATTACTTTGAATAGGTAGAAATATGAGAATAACTGTTAGTGGGCGGAGCTAGCTTTTGGTGGGTGGGGCTAACACCTGCTCATGAATAAGATTTGAGCATTAAATGCTCTAAAACTACAGTATATTACAGAATAAGGGACACTACTGGAAACAGCATGTATGATACTAGCTTGTGCTGCCCTCAGCAAGAGAGGCATAATCTATATTACAGGTTCCCTTTAAACCTACTTCATGACAGATATTACCATAAATAGATTATATGTCTAGACTATTAACATAGAATGAGTGGCTATGATCTCATGGATCCTGACAATGTTCTTTATATCCTGGAAATATCAGGGTAGGACATCAAAAAAGTGTAAGGTCTACATACTGTAAAAATATCAATGATTCTCATTTCTCAAGACTGTATCTACCTGTTTGAATAAGCCCTCTAACAAGAGACTATAACAGAAGCAAAAAAAAATGCAGCATTAGTTGGGATTGGATTGAATAAACATGGATATTATCCTCTGTTAATAGATCAGTTTGCTATTAAGGAGGTTTTTACATTTCACACTGAAAGCCATACTCCAAACTCCCATTAAAATCAGTGGAAGAGTTCCAACCAGCTTTTCATTCTCAACAGAGAGGTGTGGGTCCCAGATGTGGGATCTGCACCTATCACACCTTGATGGCATATCCAATCTATGTGTCTTCACTTTGTAAGATGGGACAACCCCTTTAAGCCATTCAGGCTCCCTGCAATGTCAGAGGCAGTGCTTGTAGGAGAAAACCTTTAAACATTTTGGACATAGTCACATGCAGTACAGTGCATTTTTTCCAGAAATATCATAAAAGTTTGGGAGTCTTTAAATATGAGATTTTTTAGGCGAGATCATCTACTGAATTATTGTTAGCCGATGTTTTAATGTTTCTAAGGCCTGTGTATACAATTTATTAGAACTTTGGCTCTTAAAAATGTAACTGTAATACATGTATGGTACTGTAATACAGATGTGTGCATTAGCCCAAATTTTTTCTGCTTATAGAGTAGTTAAAATAGTGTTAAGATCACTTAAAATATGAGATGTTTTAGGGGAGGTCATCTACTCTATTGATTATTGTTAGCTAATGTTTTAATGTTTCTAAGACCTGTGTAAACAATGTTTTAGGACTTTGGCTCTTAAAAAATAGATCATGTATGGAAGTATAATACAGATGTGTGCATTAGCCCAAACGATGTATGTCCCGTTATCAGAGCAGTTAAATAGTTAATAAAGTATCACTTTTTGGCTTTGGTGCATACTCAAAAACAAACAAACAAACAAAAGTTCATAAAATGGATGTGTGATTCCTTCTTTTGTAAAAGTGCAGATTTTCTTGAATATAAATACCTGTAGAATATTACTAAATAGTGTTATGCTTTCTCTGAAGAAGTATTAGTAATACTGCATGAAGCACATTGCAATCCACTTCCACAAATAGAGATGGCGAAATGGATTCTAACGAAGTGGAATCGTTTAGATTCAGGAAAACTTCGGTTCGGACCGAAAGTCGAACTTATGAGGGACCTTCGTGGGTGAACAAGTGTGCTTTTATTTGATAAAAGGCTGCGAGCACATGGCCGCACATGGGCAAAGCACTCTGGGAGGAAGAAGGGCATAGCCTGCATGACATGTGCAGAGATGAAAAGCCAATCAGAGACTGGCGGGATACTGTGTGACGTCACCGGCACTAAATAAGACCGAGCGCAGCGCTGGAGCATCACACTCCTCTCATGGTTACTGACAGGGAAAGTGCTGCTTGCGGGTGATAGCGCTTTCTGAAGAACTGGAATTTTTTAAACAGCGATTTCTGTGGGGTGTCTCGCTTGTCTCCAGAGACTGTTTCACTAGAATTTGCTATTTCTGATTTTTTTAGGGAATAGTGCGATCTGAAATCCAGTGGTGCGGTCCACTGCAGCTGCATATACATTCAATATCCAAGTGGATCTAAGCAGTTCCCTGTTGTATCATTAAGAACAGCTGTTTTACATACAAATAACCACTTCATTTTTGGCTGCTGAAGTCTTTGGCGCAATTACATCCAGGGTTAATTAAGCGTTTGTTTTGCTGGTGTGGCTGACAAATAAACCCGTCTTTTTCAACGCCAAATATATATATATTTTTTTGGTTAGCCTAAATTCACAAGCAAACAAATTATCAAACTGTATTCTTCTTGATGTGTGGCGTAGAAAACCACCCGCAATTGTAACCCGCTAACTAGTTTTGTGCGGCTCAATTCTTGTGCGCAATTTACGATCAGGGGATAATATAAGCGATTAGTTTGAGCTGGTGTGCTGATAAAAATAAACCGTCTTATTTTTCAACCGCCAAATAATAATATATAATTTTTTGGTAGCCTAATATCACAAGCAAAGGCAAATATACAAACTGTATCTCTTTGTTGATGTGTCGTAAGAAAACACGGCAATTGTAACACGCTACTAGTTTTGTGCGGCTCAATTCTTTGCTCAATTTACATCCAGGGGTTAATTAAGCGTGTGTTTGCAGGTGTCTGACAAAAATAACTGGTCGTTTTCAACAGCCAAATATATAAATAGTTTTGGCAGCCTAATTCACAAGCAAAGCAAATTACAACTGTTATCTCTTGTTGTCTTGTGGCCGTTAGAAAACACGCAATTGTAAACACGCTCTAGTTTTTGTGCGGCTCAATTCATTGCGCAATTTACATCCAGGGTTTATTAAGCGTTGAATTTGCTGGGGTGCTGACAAAAATAAACATCTTTTTTTCAAACGCAAATATATATATATTTATTTTGGTAGCCTAATTTCACAGGCAAAGGCAAATTTACAACTGAATCATCTTTGTTGTGGTCTCAGGCGTAGAAAACACGCAATGTATACACGGCTACTATTTTTGCGTGCGGCTCATTCTTTTTGCGCCAATTTACATCCAGGGTTAATTAAGCGTTGTTTGCTGTGTGCTGACAAATAAAACCGTCCTCATCTATTTTATGTCAACGCCAAATATATATATATTTTTTGGTAGCCTAATTCACAAGCAATGCAAATTACAACTGTAATCACTGTTTGTGTGGGAGAAACACCGCAATTGTAACACGCTACTAGTTTGGTGCGGCTCAATTCTTGGCGCAATTTACACATCCAGGGGTTATTAAGCGTGTTTTGCTGGGTCGTGCTGACAAAATAAACTGTCCTTTTTTCAACGCCAAATATTAATATAATATTTTTTGTAGCCTAATTTCAAAGGCAAAGGCCAAATTCAACTGTATCTCTAGTAGTCGTGGCGATAGTAAACAGCGCAATGAAACACGCTACTAGTTTTGTGCGGCTCAATCTTTGGCCGCAATTTTACATCCATGGGTTTAAATGGTAAGCGTTAGTTGCTGGTGTGCTGACAAAAATAAACGGTCGTTTTTCAACGCCAATATATATAGTATTTTTTGGTAGCCTATTCACAAGCAAGGCAAATTATCAAACTGTATCTCGTTGTTAGTGTGGCGTAGAAAAACACGCATGTAACACCCTACTAGTTTGTGCGGCTCAATTCTTTGGCGCCAATTTTACATCAGGGTTAATTAAGCGTTGTTTTGGCTGGATGTGCTGACAAAAATAAACTGTCTTTTCAAGCCAAATATATATATATTTTTTTGTTTGCCTAATTCACAAGCAAAGGCAAAAATTACAACTGTATCTCTTGTTGTGTGGCGTAGAAAACACGCAATGTAACACGCTACTAGTTGTGCGGGCTCAATTCTTTGGCGCAATTTACATCCCCATTGGGGTTAATTAAGCGTTGTTTGTTGCTGGTTGTTGCTACAAAAATAAACCGTCTTTTTTCAACGCCAACGTATATATATATTTTATTTTGTAGCTAAATCACAAGTCAAAGGCAAATTACAACTTTGTAACTCTTGTTGTGTGGCGGTAGAAAACACGCAATTGTAACACGCTACTAGATTGACTCGGCTTCATTCTTTGGCGCAATTTACACCAGGGGTTAATAAGCGTTGTTTTGCTGGTGTTGCTGAACAAAAAAAACACCCGTCATTTTTTTCAACCGCCAAATATATATATATTTTTGTAGCCTAATGTCCACAAGCAAAGGCAAATTACACCACTGTATCTCTTGTTTGTGTTGGCAGTAGAAACACGCAATTGAAACACTCTACTATTTTGTGCGGCTCAATTTCTTTTGGCGCAATTACATCCAGGGTTAATAAGCGTTGGTTTGCTGCTGTGCTGACAAAAATAAACCGTCTTTTCAACACCCGAAATATAATACAATTTCTTGTAAGCATAATTCACAAGCGAAGTTTTAATTAAGAGCCTGTTAGTGCTATTACATTTAGTAAAACCACAGTGCTTGTAAACGCACATACAAGTAAATTTTTTCCTGGCCATTTGTGGAGCGCAATGTATATACCAGGGTACCCCCAAGCTTTGTACTGGGTTTCATATTGGAGTCCAAAAACAGGGTTGTATATATTATCATAATACAGATAGCTTCATCAAACAGTGTTGCTGTACATTTTAGAACAACAGTATTACATACAAGAGAGGTGGCAGCTCTGCCACTGCGGAGTGCAGTGCACAAACATATCTGAAACAGGGCCAGGTCGCAGCACAGCAAGGAGGGACGTCGCAGCAGGGTCACTTCGGTGAGGCCACAACTGCCGCTGTCATCTAGCGCCGTGTGTTTGAGTTCAGCAACCCAAGGGTTTCTTGATTGGTTGACTAGGTCATCCTCTTCCTCCCAATGACATCTGACAACCCCAAGCCAAGAAGTCGGAGGGAACCTCAGAACACAACACTTAGTTAGGCATGGCCCGGGATCGGGTCAGCCGGCCCACACCCTGTCTCCATCCCGCCTTCTGTCCATCCAGTTCCCTCAGCCAGGATCTACTATGTGTCTGGGCCTCAGCGCCACTATATAGCGAGGATGAACAATTTGAGGAGGGCAGTCAGCAGCTACGTGGCAGCGAAGTAAAATGGAGGCCAATATCCCCAGCTTCTTTGCAGTAGGCAGGCAAAGTATAGATGTGGAGAAGTTGGAATGGGAGGTCATGTTGGTGAGAGTCCACCTCGGCCTTAACAAGACCGGTGATGAGGACAGAGTAGTGACGATGAAACACAAATAGATGATGATTAAGACCGACCGCACTTTGGGAGCCGGGTTGAATCAAGAGCTCATCATCGTCAGGAGAAAGGGCGTCAGCTTGCGCGTCCAGGCAGCGCGCACCCAGCAAGTGGTTCTGTGTGGCCGTGAGTCAGCAGGGTAGCAGCGTGGTGAGGTCGGGACCAAGCGGCCACGGGGTAAGAAAACCCGCTTCGCAGGTTCCATAGACGTGTAGCGTCACCGGCTCAGCGAGGCAGCGGCGGCAGTATTCACTCAGTGCGGAGCGTGGCGGTAAAATTCACTACTCGTCGGTGTGGCAGTTCTTTGCTAAGACACCGGAGGAGTTCCGAATCATGGGTATATGTAGAATCTGTGTGGGCAGAAAGTAAGCGTGGCCAGGAGCTAACGTTGCACAACGGCCCTGCTTCCAACACTTGCAGCGTCACCTATCCGGGGCCTGAGTAGAAACTGTGGCTCCAGATGTGGTGTGTCCATCCCTTGCACCTCGCAGCAGCAGCAGCGGCCAGTGGCACGCAATGCCATTTCAGCCAGTCAAGGCACTCCACCACCTCTGCAGAAGGCAGCTGTTTCTCCTTTGAAACAACCTCTCCCGTCCAGATGCTCCGCTCCTCGCTACTCATGGCGCCAGCATCCGTTCAGATAGCGATTGTAAAGAGACAAAAGTATGCGTCCAACCATCCTAAAGGTGCAGCAGCTACCGGCTCACTGTCCAAGTTGTTGGTACTGCAGTCCCTCCCTTTACCAAATTAGGTGGACTCTGCACCATTCAGAGACTAATGGCTTGTGCTGAGCCGAGATGGAGAGGTTCCAAGCCGTAATTTCTTTTCCAAAAAAGGCAAGTAGAGGGGGGGGGGGGGGGGGGGGGGGGGGGGGGGGGGGGGGGGGGGGGGGGGGGGGCCAGCATCTATTTCTTTTTTGGGGGCGAGGGGGGGTGGGGGAGAGGGGGGGAGAGCAGAAAGTGGGATCAGTCACGCTTGAGCTATCGGTTTGTTCAAGGTACACGGCAGCGCGGACGTCTGGAAGCTGTAACTAACGGTCAGTGGCCAGTACATGTCCTTTTACGGCCCACTGGGGTGAATGTGCTTCCTGCCCAGTGCACACCAAACAACTGCGGACAGGAGACGCCGCTTTCCCCCCTCCTCCACGTTGTCAAACTGCTGCTCCTGCGCCAAAGTCCGCCTCCGTCCTCCTCCACCAACCACACCATCTCCTAGCCTCCATCACAGTACTGCACCATCATACCATCATGTGGTAGGTCACACAAGCGAGGTGTCACGCTGTTCTACACCTAGCTTTGCCTCGGCGAACGAAGTCACACAGGAGAGGAACTGCTCCCGCGTCATGCAGCAAGAAGTCAGATGTGTGGCTTTCTTCCGCGCCAACTCAATCGAACGCCTGGTGACGGACAATGGAGTAACAATGGTCATCCCGCGCTGCACCGAGGAGGATGTCCAATGCGCCCTGCATTGCGCACGTGTTCAATCTAGGATGTAAAAAGGATTTCCTGAAGTCTTCCACCGATTCTTCAGAACATTCTGAAAATGGCCTAGGACCTGTGCAGCACTTTATCCATTCGTACAAACAGGACACCCTCCACGAGTTGCAGCTGCAGACGCCTCCCCCACACCGCTCTGATATTGCGATGTTTCCACCCGCGTGGAATTCCAGCCTGCCACATGTTGGACCTACTGTAATGACAGAAAGGCCATTTAACGATTTATCTTTACTTGATGATCCAGGCAGACAGAAGTACTCCCCTGTGTAACTTGATGGTCCCAGCCAGTGCAGCTCATGCGTGACACCTGCCCGGTTGTTGAGCCATTTCTGAGAGCCCACGTTATTTGTCAGTCGCCAGACTACGGGATGAATAACGTCCATTCCACTGCTCAATGGTTCCTGGAACAGATGCTGAAAAATCTGTCTGGACAGGGGACTGGAGATGTGGCGACTACATCTCGTGGCCACAATGGATGTCCGGTGGGGACTGAAATGAGGAGGAGAGGAGAGGATGACATTGGGAGCAGAAGCCATATGTCTGGTGAAATGAGTGGATTTCACCAGGTGACAAGAGAGCGAGGAGCAGGAGCAGCCATGGAGGAGGGTGGAATGGGAGGATGAGGAGAGACGAGCAGATGACTCCCAGGCACCGTGCAGTATACAGTGGAAATGAGAGGCAGGGAGCCCCTCGGAGTCACTTGTGCAGATGTCCCGCAGCATGCGTTATTTTGCCTGGCCTATGACAAGCCGAATATGTCACATCCGGCTGAGGGATGACTTCTGCTCTCCCACCCTATAGGACCCTCGCTACCGGTCCAAAAATGGGATCCTTTTTCCCCAGCATTGAGAGGGAAGACAACCTCAAATACTATAGGGAAATCCCTCCGTAAGTCCAGTTGGCCGCGCTGCCTAAAGTGCGGCATCGTCCCTCCTCTGACAGGTCTGACCGGGGGGTTTCCTCCAGCGCTCACGTACTACTGCCGCGTGCTGCTGGGGGAAGGTGGGGGTAGGAGCAGTACCAGCTCCATCAGCAAGTAACCTAATTCTGGAGTCACTAATGAGCAGCTTTCCTTCAACCGCCAGGAGGAAGGGCAGTCACCAGCAGCAGCAGCAAGCAGCAGGACATGGAGCATTCCCTGAACCCAACCAGGTTGTGGCCTACTATTGGACAGCACTCTGCCACCCCAGTTAGATGATCCGCTGGACTACTGGGCAGCCAAACTGCGATTGTGTGGCCGCAACATTGCCGGAGTTTGCAGTTGTAGAAGCTGTCCTGCCCGGAGCCAGTATGTGGCATCAGAGCGGGGTTGTTCAGTCGCGGCGGGGGCACCATCGTTACCTGTACCAAAGAGAAACCGCTTGTCCACGGGAAATGTTTGAACGACTGACCTTTGTCAAGATGAATCAGGCGTGGATCGCCCAGGATTTTCCAACACACCCAATGCTTACGCGTCAGTCTTGGTTCAAACTACCTGCTCAGCACGTATTTCTGGATGCGCCACCCGCCTGATGCACACATGCTGCTGAGAGTTACTTCACCATCTGCCTACAACCGTCTATACCAGGGACAGGTAATGCCACCCACCTCAACACACTGTCATTGTGCCACTCTATGTGCTCATAGCTGCTGTCGCTGTTTTGCGTTGCCGTGACATCCACACTGTGTCATTGTGAGCCTCTCTGCGGCCTGAGTACTGTTTTTGGCCACCTCCGAATGTCATTGTGCCACTCTCTGACCTCATGCTGTTGCTCCTGTCATCACCTCCCACTGCCGTGTCTTGTGCCAGCTGCCTGACCACATGCTGCTGCCGCCGTGAGCCGCTCCGCCCTCAGTCATGTCCTCTCTGTGGCCCTAATACTATTTTTGCCACCTGCCAGAAATGTCATTGTGCCACTCTCTGACCTCATGCTGTTGCTCCTGTCATCCACCTCCACTCTCTGTCATTGGTGCCACTGGCCTGACCTCATTGCTGGCTGCCGCCGTGACCTCCGCTCCTCAGTCCATTGTAGCCGCATCCTGTGGCCTAATACCTATTTTGCCACCCTACAGAATGTCCATTGTGCCACTCTCTGCCGTCCATGCCTGATTTGCTCCTGTCATCACCTCCACTCTCTGTCAGTGTGCCACTGCCTGACCTCATGCTGCTGCCGCCGTGACCTCCGATCGCATGCATTGTGCCGCTCTGTGGCCTAATACCTAATTTCTTTCCACCTGCAGAATTGTCCCATTGTGCCAATCGTCTGACCTCATGCTGTGCTCCGGTCATCACCTCCCACTCTCTGTCATTGTGCCACTCCCTGACCTCAATGCAGCTGCCGCCGTTGACCGTCCGCTCTCAGTCATTGTGCCGCTTCTGTGGCCTAATACTATTTTGGGCCACCTGCAGAATGTCATTGTGCCACGTCTCAGCTGACCTCATGCTGTTTGCTCCTGTCATCACCTCCACTCTCCTGACATTGTGCCACTAGCCTGTACCTCATTCTGCTGCCGCCGTTGAAACCTCCCGCTCTCAGTCATTGTGCCAGCTTCTCTGTGGCCTAATACAGTATTTTGCCACCTGCAGATGTCTTGTGCCACTCTCTGACCTTCATGACGGCTGCTGTGACTCCTGTCGTTGCCTCCCCACACAGTGTCATGTGCACAGTCTCACGACCTCATGCTGCTGCCAGTGGCTGCTGCCGTGCACTCCACACATGTGGCCCTACTCCTGTGTTTTTGCCACCTCCAAAGTTTTGTCATTGTGGCCACTGTCTGACCTCAACTGCTGCCGCCGAGACCGTCCACACTGTATCATTGTGCACTCTGTGGCTTAATACTGTTTTTTCCTCCGCCTCCAAATGTCATTGTGCCACTGCCAGACCTCATACAGCTGCCGCCGTGACCTCCACACACTGTGTTGATTTGTGCCACACTGTCCTAATACTGTTTTTCCGCCTCCATAAATGTCCATTGTGCCACTCAGTCTGACTCATTAACTGCTGCCAGCCGGTGACCTCCACAACTGTATCATCTGGCCACTCTGTGGCCTAATACTGTTTTGCGCACCACCAAATGCCATTGTGCCACTGTCTGACTCAAACTGCTGCCTGCCGTGACCTCCACACTGTGTGATTGTGCCACTCAGTGACCCTAATAACTGTTTTTCCGACCTCCCAATAAATGTCATTGTGCCACTGTCTGACCTCAACTGCCCTGCCGGCGTGACCTCCCCACTGTATCACAATTGCGCACTCAGTGGCCTAATACTGTTTTGCCACTCCAGAATCATTGTTGCCACTGTCCTGACCTCAGACTGCTGCCGCCGTGACCTCCACACAGGTGTGATTGTGCCACTCTGTGCCCTAAATAACTGTTTTTTTCCGCCTCCATAATGTCATTGTGCCACTGTCTGACCTCAAACAGCTGCCGCCCGTGACCTCCACACTGTATCATTGTGCCACTCTGTGGCCTAATACTGTTTTGCCACCTCAGAATGACCCAATGTGCACTGATCCTTGACCTCAGTACTGCTGGCCGTCCGTGACCTCCACAACTGTGTGATTGTGCCACTCTGTGCCCTAATACTGTTTTTCGCTCCCATAATGTACATTGTGACACAACTGCCCTCACCTCATGCTGCTGCTGCCATGACCTCCACACTGTGTGATTGTGCCACTCTGTGGCCTAAATACTGTTTTTGCCGCCTCCAGAATGTCATTGTGACACTGACTGAGTACCTCAGCTGCTGTGGCTGCGCCGTCACCTCCACACTCTATCACTAATGGTTTGACCACCTGAGCTCGTCAACTATGTTTTTTTCTCCATGCTTTCGCTGTCATGACTTATGCAGGCTACATTCCCGCATGAGTTTTTTGTCAGTTTTGCCCTCCTTAAGTGCCCAGGGAATTTTTATATGGAAGCGATTCCTAAGAGCGGCGAGGCAGTCATGTGCGTGTCATACTAAAACACAACATTGTATGAAGACCAAACCAAGCTCCCCTCTGCATATTTAACATGGCACAACGTCCTACAGCACCCTGCAGGCTCTGGGCCCATCCTGGAAATAGCTGTTTTTTTACGTGATTCGATGCGAAGTAATTCGGACCGAAACGAATTTTGTCGAAAATTCGGCGAAGAGTGGACGAACGAATTTTTTGAGAAATTCGGCCATCTCTAGTCACAGATAGAAATAAAAACATTTGTATTCCCAATTTTACATTAAAACTGTTCTTCAGATAAGCGGCAAGCTGGGGATTTTATATTGCTTTTATGTGACTGCTTGCAATTATTTTGTTACCTTTGTGGTTTCTCCTGCAACATGTCTTTCTGTCAATATAATTTTCTACCATCATCTGTGGCATATTCAGTTGTCCACTAATCCTCTTGCCTTTTGCTGGAACACACTAGTGGCAGAATTTATGTCTATCGTAAAACAGATGATGTACATCAACAACAATTCCCAATGCATCAAAATACTATGAGGGTAAAAGGTAATTCATTCTAACCCTGTGAGGTGAGCATTATATTTATATATATATATATATATATATATATATAAATAGAACACATTATATATATACACACACACGAGCACATATATATAAATATATATACACACCCCCCACACATATAATGAATGTATATATATACATACACAAAAACACTCTGTTAGCTGGAGGATTTCCTACAAATTAAACTTGCAAACTACTTCTGAATGCAGATGCTGTCTACAGTGAACAGACAATGAATTTAGACAATACCTATAACAGAAATATATTGTAAGAAGGGTCAGTAGGTAACCGTCCATAGAGAAAGGTATTTATCACCAAGGTGTCTTGGCCTCGGGTGATATAAAAAACCCAGTTATCTAGATGCCAGCAACAGTAGTGCTGCTGATCCAGCTTTTGACTTTGTAGACCGTCCGGGTTTTTTTATGGAGCGGCCAATGAGTCATGGTGGGACGGCCCGCTCCCAATACTACAGCCCAGGGTCCTTAGCCGGCCAATAAAAGGCAGCTGTGTGTATGAAGACAGGGGTGTGTATTCTGGACCTGAAACCAGGACTGTGTACGTGCTTGACACTGTGAGTCGTGGTGGACCTGAAGAGTATGCCATTGCCATTTGGGGAGCATATTAATATTAGCAATGCTATTTACCTTAAGCAAGACCTTTCTGTTGTACCGTTTTGTTATTGCAGAATCCAAGCTGAATTTTGTGTGAACCAGTGGGACGTATAAATAAACAGTATCTTATTATGGGACTAAAACCCTTGCGCCTGTGGCTTGCCTTGTGCATGACCCCCACACAAGTGTGTTCCTCGGATGCGGGCACATCCCTGAAATAAGGAGTTGCATGTCTGAGTCAAGGTAGCAACAGGGGTTATAAATAACCAGTCTGAGAGCATGGAGGAAGCTACTCAAACACGTGTCAGCGACCCAAGCACAGCAACAGCAAGCTCACACGGATACGGTGATGAGCGCAGCAAGAGACAACAAGCTACTCCTCCAACAAATGGCGGTGTAACCACGTCGTCAGAGCCAGAGAAGTGAGGCCACCCCAACCGCCATGGGGAGAACCGCAACGCCAGTGAGAAAAAGTGTACGTGAGGCGTTAACAAAAAAATGACACCAGAGGAACGACGTCGAGGCCTACATGACGTGTTTGAGAGGGTACTGCCGAGGGAAAATTACCACCGGATGGCAGTGGGCCGAGGTCCTAGCCCCTTACCTCACCGGCGAGCCACAGAAGGCCTATTATTTGATTTGACAGCTGGCAGACCCAAAAGAAATGCGAAGCTCAAGGTGGAAAATCTGGCTGCATCTGGGAAGTAATGCTGGCGTACTCGGGGCGCACGGGTGTGCAACGCTGGAATACAGCAAGAATAAGCAACCAGATCCAGATGTCCGACCTGTTTCATCTCGTCCAGAAGTGCTTCAGCCAGAAGAGTCCTTGCACTGACGCTTGACCAAATGGACGAGAGGGGTTCGTCAATGGACAGAGTATTCGTAACACTCGGCTCCCGAGGCCCATACAGTGCCCTGGTGGCACAGGGGGATCCCCAGATGTGTGGACGAGCTTCGTCGGGCTATTCGGAGACGTTAATGTTGGAGCCGTCGAGAACCCATACCCTTAAGTGAGTCAGGGGAGACCATGGTCGCAGTACTGGGGTTGGCCGGGAGTGGTAAGTTGACGATGACCCCAAAGAAGGGACCCAGGGCCCACTGTGGAGCGCGTTACCTCAAGTCAGGAGCGGGAACTGACCTTAGTCAAGGGGCGGTCCCTGGCCGGGCCACATCATCTGCTGGAGATGCCAGAACCCGGTCACAATAGCCTCCAGTGCCCATAGTCCACGGAAGCCTATGGAGTATCGCGCTATAGGACGACGCTGGCTCGTGTTTGCCCACCCTGTCCTGCCAGCGCTATAACCCAGCCAAGGAGGAGGGCGCCCCAGGTGTCAAGCCAAAGTCCACATAATGTCACTTTATGTGACTGGACTCCTGTGGACTCAGGAGTTTAGGTGACCCTTGCTGCGAGGGGCCAACAACTCCCACATGTAATTGAATCCCGGGGAAAGACGTTGGGGGTGGTTGAGTTATCCATGGGCGTACACCATAGCATAACCCTGTTGGCTCAAGTATGGACATGTAACTGGCCGGGGACTACCCATAATCAACACCCCGCGGGTTGTCCACCAACTTGTTGCACCTATTATTGTGGTTCGGACTTTCCCTTTTGTTCTGGGACCTAATTGGCCAAAGTCCGAGCCGCCTAACCGTGCCCACAGCCAATAGGCTCCAGTGAAAATGTAGGGGCTAAACCCTGAAAAATTCCTCTGTCCTGTATTGTGGAGATCAGGAGGAGTGAGGAGCCAACCCCCTGAGACCCAGTACCTGGACTTGGGGTGTCCAGGGAAAAAATTTTGGAACCGCCCAGCTCAGGATTTACTTTAAAAGCAATAGAGCAGGTCCACGGTACTAAGGTGTTCCCAAAAACCAGGGTCAGACGAGCGTACGCCCCACTTCACAGTAAATAATAATTTATATATACCGAGTGATCAAGTCAGGGATGAGGTATAGTAGAGTCAGCGTTCCTTGTACACGGGACCTTTACAGACGCATGGGTTCTAGACCGGCCCATTCACTTGGTGTTGGGGGTGGTGTCAACTTGGGGCGGACAAAACACAGGAGCGGGTGTTGCAAAGGTTCTACTGGCGGGTGCGTTTCAAGAAATAAAAGAGTTTTTGCCAGTCCCATGGTACCCCGTGTGGCGCAGTACATCCGGTGGCCCACTTTCGTAGTCCCCTTGGTGCCGCTTACCAATTATAGAAGTCCCGTTTGAACGATTGCCATGGATTTGGTGGGTCTCTGTCAAGTCGCTAGAGGCACCAATAAATTACAGGGTGAGTCCAGGATTACGCGACTCGGTACCCAGAAGCGGGTCGCCACTTGAGAAATACTCATCTAATTCCAATGCCAGAGAGCTGTTTTTTATAGTTCTCCAGGACAGGGCTACCCAAGGAGATTGACGGACCAAGGGACACCGTTTATGTCCCAGGTGAGAGGGACCTATGTAAAGTCCCTAAAAATTAAACAGTTTGACTAGTGAGGGGAAGCACTGTGGTGAGTGCGCCCAGCGGATACGTTTATCACCCCAGACTGACGGTTTAGGTTGAAAGGTTTAATAAGACCTTACATACTATGCGCTTAAGGAAGGTGGTAGACAGGGATGGACTTGACTGGGACTGTTTATTGCCCTACTTGTATTTTCCATCAGGGAGGTGCCACAAGCGCTACTGGTTCTCCCGTTTGAGCTTTTATGTACGGGCGAACACCCCAGGTGGTTTACTTGACATCGCGAAGAGAGATCTGGGAGTAGTGAAGCACCCCATACCAAAGTGTCAATGAAACATGTTGCGCCAGAAATGCAGGATAGCCTTATCTAATGTCATGCCCATATGTAAGAGAGCATCTACTGCTGTCCCCCAGAGGCACAGCCGGTATAACAATGGTCAGCCAGAATCCGAGAGTTCAAACCGTGGGATCGGGTAACTTGTGTTGTACACACTTAGAGAGCAAATTCTTGCAAAATGGCAGGGTCCTCTACGAGGTGGGTGGATAGGCGGTGGTGACGTCAATGTACCTCAATACGACCAACCTGTAGGAGAAAGCCCCTGCAAAGTATACCATGTGAATTGCTCAAACATGGAAGAAAGAGATCTCCCCCCAGACCCCTGTGTAAGGTGGCCCACACAGCCCAGGATACTGGCAGACGTGAAAATTCTGGACCCTATCACCTTCCCCGAAGTCATACAAAGTAGTGAGTGGTTGGCAACGTAACAGGGATCTGTTTCAGAGGTGCCCAAGGGCAGGTAAAGGGTATTGAGCACGAGGTCTGACTGAACCACATGTTCGGGGTACATGTAACCCTATAGGATCCCTGGAAGCCCGCCGGGAAATAGTGGCCAATGAGGTGAAGCGGATGAGTTAGATTTAGGGTAATAGAGGAGTCCAAGAGTGGCTGGTCCAGTCCAATAGTTTCTGGTAACCAAACCAAATGGAGAATAGGATGTTTTGCAATGACTTCCGCAAACTTAATAGGTGTCCTAAGTTCGGATGCCCTACCCTCATGCCCGCGGGTAAGACGAACTGATGAGAGGCTAGGCAGCCACGCTATATGACCACCCGTAGACCAAACAAAAGGTACTGGCAAATCCCGCTGTCTAGAGAAGCAGGGAGAAGACGGCTATATCCACACCAGAACCGGATCCTACCAGTATTCGGGATGCCGATTGGTATGCAAGTGGAGCGCCAGCCATACGTTTTCAGAGGGCCATGGACCGTATAATTGCGTCCCCATAGGAAGTAACAGCTGCTTACTGGACGACATCGTCATTTTCACAGAGACTGGGGCGATCATCTGCCTAAAAGTACAAGCAGTTCGATGCCCTAAGTGAGGGCTTGGGTTCACTATAATCCCAACAAAATGTTCCATGGTTTGGAGGAGAAAGCCAGATACCTGGGTTTATATAGAGGGGAGACGGCTCCAGATAAAGTCCCCAAAATAAAACAAGGTGGAGGCGATGCCAGAATTGGCCACAGCCCCTCTCTAAAAAGCAGGTCATGGCCTTCCCTTGGGTATAGTGGATAACTACAGAAGGTCATCCCAAATTTAGCAGAGATTGCAGCACCCTTTGACTGACCTCACGAAGGCACAAAGTCGGTGTGCGACTAAAAGGTGGTCACCAGAAGGCAGAGCAGGCTTGTTCAGGACGAGATAAAGCAAGCTCTCTGTAAACCAGCCAGTGTTGGTGCCCCCGTATTTTGCCATACCATCTATTGTAACAGACAGATGCATCGGATGTAGGGCTGGGGCTGTCATGTCACAAGAATTAAATGGGGAAGACACCCCCATTGTAATATCTGAAGCCGTTAAATTGTCCCCATTGGGAGAAAAACTACTTCTATAATAGAGAAAGAGAGATTATCCATCAGTGGGCCCTGATATTCGTTGAGTGTACTACCTGCTAGGTAGGAGGTTTAAGAGCGACTGGTGTCAGACCACGCAACCCCGCTAAAAATTGGATGCAAGAGAAAAGTAACAAGCCGGTACACTAGATGGTTCGCTAAGCTATAAAGATTTTAGATTTATTTGTAGAACACAGGCCGGTGAAAATATGCATAGCCAATGCCGATGACCTGTCAAGGGTGCACTGTATGGTGGCAGAAGGAGCCCAACCCCTCGGCATTGGGGCAGAGGGGGGGGAGGTTATTGTAAAAGGGTTCAGTAGGGTACCGTCCATAGTACGGAAGGTATTTATCCACCAGAGTGTGCTGGCCATCGGTGATATAAAAAACCGCTTTTAAATCCTGTCGATGCCAGCAACAGTTTAGTATGCTGCATGAGGCATTCTTTAGCTTTGTCGATCCGTGGTACGGGTTTTTTATGGAGAGCGGCCCAAGAGTCTGGGTGGACGGCCAGCTCCAATACTCCCATCCAAACTGCCCAGACTTACCGGCAAAATAAAAGCCAGCTGGTGTCGGAAGACAGGGTGTGATGTTTCTGGACCTGAAACCAGGAACTGTGGTACTGCCTGAGCTTGTGAGGCTGTGTGGACCTCTGAAGGTATGCCATTTGCCCATTTGGTGAGCAAAATATATTACTGCATGCTATTTACCTGAAAGCAAGACTTTCTGTTTACTCGTTTTTGTTTATGCCTGAAGCGCAAGCTGATATGTGTGAACCCGGGACGTTAAATAAACGTATCTTATTTTTGGGACAAAAACACCTTGCCGCCTTGTGGCTTAAGCCTTTGTGCTTGACCTCCGACAAATATATATATATAAAAGATATATATATATAAGATATATATATATATAAATATAAATATATATGATACTATATAAATATATATAGTTGCATACTGCAATACAAGCAACAAAAGCATGAAAAACTAGCAATAAACATACATAAGTTAAGTGAGGGAAGTCTAAAAAAGATGAGAACTAGGCAGAATAGAAAAGAGGAATAAAATAAACTTGCTAAACAGTATTTGCGTGAAAGCATTAAAGGGGTTTTAACACAAAGGCATTTCATGCTAGTTGTCCAGTTTTATCTTTTAGTTTGTAGAATTTTCTCAATGTACATATCTGATTGAGGTTTCTTATTTATTTTTTATTTATTTGCACAATTTGACTAATTACTAAGGAGTACAGATGAAAGGAGTAGAATGACAGAACCTGGGGTTGAACTCATACACAGCGGTGAGTGTGTAAGATAACTAGGCAGGGATTAGACAGACAAACAGCTTAGCCTGAGAGGAGGTCTGAGCAACTTAGACCCCTTAGACTTTGCTCCTTAGCGTGGTCCGCTATACCACCACCTACGCTCGTGGTGGCCCAGAAGATCTACAACTTCCTGGCAATCGCCATGTCAGTACCTACTGACATGTCTTTCCGTGACACAATGCACACAGTATTTTTTTATAGCTTCTACCATGTGAGATATAAAGGTTATATATTAAAATACTGGACTTTTTACCGATATCAATTATGTTTAGTTTTTTTTTTTTTATTTGTAAAATGTGAAAGGGGGGAGCGTTTTTTGCCTTTCAACTTTTTCTTGTATTTTTTTTTTGTTCAACTGTATTTTTAGTAAAATTTTTAAATCAATCAGACAAGTCATGTATCAATATAGATTAAATAGTAAATAAAACTTGCTAACTTTTTACATTTTTCTCGATGAACTCGTACTGCGTTATGAAGCTTACAAACTGTCAAAATGAAATCAAGTCCAATATTTTGGCATAACAAACAATCTGTGTTTTAAATCAGAACTGAAACATACAAACTTTTAACAGGACACATTATGGAGGAGAAGGAGGAGAAGGAGGGACAGGGAAATAATGTGTAGGGCCTTGAATTTGCTGCAGACCAATCCATACCAGAGGTGCCGCGAATAGGCCATCAACTCTGAGACCCTTTGCGATCACGTAGACGTCCCATTGAGACAAGGTATCATAAAATGGCTCAAGTGTATTGTTTATAGACGCTGTTAAATATTCCATGCGTCTGAAATCTTTAATTCTCTGGACTAAGTCCAACATTTATTGGGAATCTCGCCGCTTCCAAAAGAGCGAGATCCGGCACCTTGCTGCGGTAAGGATGTGGAGAGCCATTTTTGTATTTTTTATACTTATAATGTTATTATCCCTAGGGTACTTGACCACAAAGGGGGGCACTGGGGCAGTAAAATGGCAGGCCTGTGACTGCCAGTCGATTGCATCAGGGAGAGAGAGGGGGCGCCCCCTTCCTGTATAACGGCTAAGCAGCTGCATTCACATTTACCTAGTAGTTAAATAGCTGGGATTAGCTCCATCTCTGGTCCTGCTGGTTAAAGGCAATTTCCAGCTGTAACTAACAGCCGGCACCCACATTGTTTGCAGTGGACTAAGCTCCTTAGTTAGATAGGCAGAGATAGGTGCCCAACGCATTTGCCTTTCTCTGCCTACCTGTCGTCCCATCCAGGGTAAATAGTAGGCATATGATTTTGCATTTCTAAAACAGGATGAACAGCTTAAGCTGTAGGTGGCCAGAATTTTATTATCATTTAACTGTGAGCATGCAGGTGACTGAAAATTGTGTTTAACCACTTGAGAACTGCCAACACCCTAAAAAGGTACACAAGTGACTAGGCAAGGACATTCCAGCTGCAGGTGTGGAGAAGTGGCCAGACTCTCGAGTGAGAAGCCAACGATTGTTTATATCAAACTCGGAACTCCCATTTATACAGTGATATAATAGAGAAATAATCACAACTTAGTAGACTTTCTGATTATGTTCCCAATAATGATGTGAGTGCTACTGCTGGGTTACTCAAGAGCTGCTAAACACACACACGTTTGTTTTTTCTTAAGTTGTGGATCGATGTGACTTTATTTCTATTGTGTCCAGTTTTGTATCGTATTTGATTGGGCATCTGAATAAACACAAACAGAAAGGGGCAGATTTATCAATAGTGTCTTACTCTTAGACAACGTAAAGTTAGACTAGACAGACTTACAATGCACCACATTCATCATAGTGTTGGTAAATCTGTTGCAGGTTAGATTTGTCTAGTTTAAGTTTGTACCATTCTTAAGTTGGCTTACTTTTATGCCAGAAACTGTGTCAAAATTCTGGCGCATTTAAGCCACGTCCTCTTTCCCACGAGACCATGCCCCCTTTGTCGGACGAGGCGCAGAAGCGCCTGAAACTGTCTAGTACACATTGTAAATGTGGCGAAAAACTTGTAAAACATTATTTTTGGCACAAATTGAGCCAGAATTCTGGCGCAACTGCCTTAATAAATCTGCCCAAAAGTCTTTACAAAGGGACCATGCTCCGTTTCTCAATTTCCTAGGTGAGATTGTAATCTAATAAAGCTCTGGTTACACTGCATTATGAATGGCACGATATTCTTATTTTTAATGGGTCTGTCATTAATCCTATAAAAGGAAAAGTTAAGCTATTGGTAACAGAGCCCTTATATGTCATCTTTATATGTAATGCTTCCCATCAAAAATACTCTAGGCCAGTGTTCCCCAACTGCAATCCTCAAGGCCCACCAACAGGTCATGTTCTCAGGATATCCCACATAATGCACTGACAGTAATTAAATCACCTATACAGCATAATTAAATTACCTGTGCAATGCTAAGGGTGCTTTCACACAGCACAGTTTTGGTGCAATTTTAACTGCGCTCCAATTTAACTGCCTTTATTACCAGCAAGCTTCTTTCAGTTATCTAAATTGTTCAGAAACTGAGTAATCAATTAGTGTATTTATAATCCACAAGACTTCACACACAGTAATTTATTACTTACTTGAAACACCTTTCTGAACTATTTAGACAACTGAAAGAAGCTTGCTGGTTATAAAGGCAGTTTAATTGGAGCGCAGTTAAAACTGCACCAAAACTGCACTGTATTAAAGCACCCTAAGGAAAGTCAGAAAACATGACCTGTTGGTGGGCCTTGGGGACTGTATTTGGGGACCCCTGCTCTAGGTTAAGGAAACACAGGTGATCTGGGATGGTAATATGTATATCTGTAATACATTACATTATGTGACCTATGCAATTACATACAGTTGAAACCAGAAGTTATACACTATGTAAAAGATACATATGCATGTTTTTCTCACTATCTGAAATCAGAATAAACCTTACCCATTTTAGGTCAATTAGGACCTGCTTTCTGCAGTCAAATGTTTACATACACTAGGATTACTATGCATTTAAATCCCCTGCTGACATTAGACGTATGGGTATGTCCTGATGCCGGAAAGGGGCTTTGTAGCAGGAGGGGAGCCACCGCCACCCCGCGCTGTTTAACCCCTTAGATATCGCAACAAAGATGGCCGCAGTGTCTAAATGAATAAGAAATGATTGGGACATCAGTGGAGAGATCACGGCTTCCCGATCGGTTAACCTGGCAGCTGGAAGCCACGTGAAGGCTTCCATCACTGCCATGTTTTCGATTTGCTTGGGGCCAGAAGTGGAGAAATGCCATATTGGTACACCCTACTGCTGTGTCTATACAATGCATTAGGTTGTAGAAACAATTCCGCCCCCCTAGTGGTAAAGCACCCTTGGTGGAGACAAAATTAAAGTAAAAAAAAAAAGTTTTAAAGTGTAAAAAAAAAAAATAAAAAAATTAAAAGTTCAAATCAACCCCCGTTTTGCCATTTTACAAATAAAAAAATAAAATAAAAAAAGTTACACAAATTTGGTAGCCGCATCCGAAAAAGTCACATTAAAAACTTGAATACATTTAAAAAAAAAGTTACATGCATTCCAAACTGGTAGCAATAAAAAGTACACTTCAGCCAGCAAGAAATGCACACTCACTTAAGTTGGTAGGTGTTAGTACAAAAAAGTTACTGGCTGCAGAAAATGGCGCTGTGGCGCAAATTTTAATATTAGAGAATGTTTGAATTTTTTGATGGTACCAAAATATAACGGAAAACGTTCATGTTTGGTATTGCTGGATGCGAAGGATACAGATAATACATTATTTTTACGAAAGATTGAACGCCGTAAAAGCAAAACACCTGCAAACATGATGCAAGTACGTTTTTTTTTCACATGTTGCCCCACTTACAATTTTTTTTTTGCAGTTTCCCCTAACAGTATTTTTTTTGGTAATATGAAAACACCTTTAGAAAGTACTTTTTTTCCCCGAAAAATAAAAGCCCTCATATGTCTATGGATGGAAAATAAAAAAGTTATGGTTTTCAAAGGGAGGAGGAATAAAAAACTTTTTGGGCAATATCTAAGTTAATGAGAACCCAACCCGTGGTGTATTTTAAACCACCAAAACCCGGTTCGTGGTAACTATGAGAAAGTCTAAAAAAAAATTTAGAGGATATCAAAAAGAAATTTTTGGATTGCACAAACGGATCATATTTGGGAGCAAGTTTCAGTCCGAAGGGGCCTCAAATCTGTAAAACAATTATACGCAAGTCAAAAAGTGGGGAAAGCACCATCTACCGCCCCAGGACGGAGAGGGGTTTTGTGTCCGACTGTGCATTAACCCAAGAACAAAAGAAAGACCTTTTGAAGAGCTGGCGAAATTGGTAACTTGTGTCATTAACCCCGGAAAGTGTCTGTATCACATGGTCAAAGGCCCCTTGCCGGAAGAAGCCATTACGCCAAAATAAACATAAACATAAAAAAACAGATTAATGTTTGCAAATGCACACAGGAACATTTTTGGAGACATGTCCTGTAATCTGATGAACCCAAAATTGAACTGATTGATCATAATGACCATCATTACGTTTGGAGAAAAAAGGGAGAAGCTTGGAAGCCTAAGAACACCATCCCAACTGTGAAACATGGGGGTGGCAGCAACGTTGTGGATTATTTTTTTCTGCAGTAGGGACTGTTGCACTTCACAAAATAGATGGCATTATGAGGAAAGAAGATTATGTGGCAATACTGAAGCAATATCTCAAGACATCAGCCAGGATGTTAAAGCTTGGGCAGAAATGGATCTTCCAAATGGACATTGACCTGAAGAATACTGCCAAACTGGCTACAAAGTAGCTTAAAGATAACCAAGTCAATGTTTTCGAGTGGCCATCACAAAGCCCAGATCTCAATTCAATTGCAAATTTATGGGCAACACTGAAAAGGCACGTGCAAGCAAGGTGACCTACAAACATGGCTCAGTTACACCAGTTCTGTCAGGAGGAATGGGCGAAAATTCCTACCAACTATTGAGAGAAGCTTGTGGAAGGATATCCAAAATGTTTGACCCAAGTCATACAGTTTAAGGGCAATGTTACCAAATGCTAATGAAATTTATGTAAACTTTTGACTTTGCAGAAAGTAATAAAAATGACTTAAACAAATATCTCTCATTATTCTGGCATTTGGCAAATCTGATGGACCTAAATCGGGTAAGGTTTATTCTGATTTCATATCATATATTGAGTAAAAAATGCTTATGCATTTTTTTTATATAGTGTATGTAAACTTCTGGTTTCAACTGGAGAATGAAGTCATGACAGCTATGCAAAATTCAATTTCAAATTATACCAAACTAGTGAATCCTGATAGACCCTACTGAATTAAATGGGGCCTTTCAGGGTTACAGTATTTTTTACAGTAAAGAATAGACTGCAGCTTACACTATCCTGAGTCAAATATATACCCTGTTATGACAAGTGTGGACAGTGCCAGATAAGTAATATTATCACTTATGATAAAACGTTGGATGATAAAAATAAGCACAATATCAATGGTAACATTCTAACAGATGAATATGCTATCAGAAAACTTAAGTTAAATATTTCTCCAGTTTAAAATCTTTGACTTGCAAATACAAATTCTTTGCTATCCTGCCACAAGATAATGTGTCATTAGCAATGCTCCTTCATGCTTTCTTGGTGTGTTTTTCACACAGTGTTAAAACAATTAACTAATATTAAACAGCCATGGAGAAGATTTGAATTGGATTGAAGCATAACATGATGAGCTGTTTATGAGGGTTAATAGCAAATGTTAATCAATATACATGGAAGATCTGCTTCCAATATGTTTTTTGTTTTTTTAATGAATCTCTATCACAACTATTGACTTGCTTTGAATGACAGGACTGAAAGCAATTTAGTCTTTTCAGATGGATTGTGATGCTAAAATTATACATAAGGCAACAATAATTTTGTGAGAATATAATAGCCCTGGCAGCATGCTGTATAGTTCTAGTCCTAGATTTATTGAAATGAGTAGGAAATGAAGCATGGCCAGTCTTTATAATTAGAAATTTCACAAAATGAACTGATATATTGTCACATGGGGTGATTAATTCTCATCTGGCATTAGAAGCGTTAATTAGTAAATATAGATTACATGCAATATTAACTTTATTGTGTATACCTTAAAGATGATTAAAGTTCACCACAGTATCAATATACTCACCTTTCCTTATTACAGAAACTTGAGAGATAAGAGAAAAAAAAGAACAAATGGCAGAATTTAATTTCCCTATTAACCAAAATAACAGCACATATATACACAGATAATGACTCTTGGCAGTATTTGCTCATTAGAATTTTAATGACAGTAATGACCTCTATAGAAGGGTTACCTTTCAGATAAGAACTGATATCTTTTAAGACTGCTAGAAACTCATTCTTTTGGGTATTATAATTTTCTGCGTTAAATATTTTTAAATAACATAAAAGAGAAAGAATTCATGTCTCAGTATTATCATAAGAGTGTAATCATATGAATTAACCTAATGCAATATAATATACTGTACAGTATGTGTGTATTTTATATAGCAAGCTCATAGTGAAATGCAGTAACTGAAAAGGGCATTCTGTGGATATGAAAATATGTAAAGTGGTGTATATATGCTAGACATCCCATAGATTTCACTTTGCGTGTTACACTGGAACCCAGGGCCACCAACAGAAATTTCAGGGCCTCATACAACTGAAGCGTCTGGGGCCCCCCTCAAACCTCGCCCCTAGCAATCTCATCACCACAAAAATGCAATTGCACCATTTAGTTGTTGAACTTCACAACATACAATTTGTTTGTATTGTGCGGGTCAGTACATATACAAAGGCCAGCAAATACCACCACATAATCACCACTATCATGTTACTGATCAAACCAGTATACCAAGACCAATATTGCCAAACAACAATATACAAAGACCAGGCAATACCGGAACATCATCACCGCATATCTCCACTATAAAGATGCTGAATAATACCACCATCCTGTCACTGAAAATGATTGATTACAATAAGATCAATATTACTGCAAAACAGTGACAGGCGGAGAGGTAGGTAGCTGGTCTAGGTAGCCAGGTAGGTAGGTAGGTAGATGGGCGTGTAGGTAGCCAAACAGGCAGGTTGGTAGTCAGGTAGGCAAGTAAGTAGCCAGGCGGGTTTGTAGCCTGGATAGCAAGTCAGGTGGGGGCGGGTAGGTAGGTAGCCAGGCAGGCAGTTGGGTAGCCAAGTAGCCAAGTGGAGGGGTAGGTAGCCAGACAGGCAGGTGGATAGCCGGGCAGGTAGGTAGGTAGCTGGGCGGGTTAATTGCCTGGCTAGGTAGCCCGACGGGCAGGCAGGTAGGTAGCTGGGCATGTAGGTAGTCAGGCAGGCAGGTGGGTAGTAAGGCATGTAAGTAAGTAGCCGGGTTGGTTGGTAGGCTGGCTAGGTAGCCTGGTGGGTGGGTAGGTAGGTAGCCAGGCAAGCAGGTGGGTATGCAAGTAGCCGAGTGGAAGGGTAGGTAGCTAGGTAGGCAGATGGGTAGCCGAGCAGGCAGGTAGGTAGCTGGACGGGTTGATAGCCTGGCTAGATAGCCAGGTGGGCCGTTAGGTAGGTAGGTAGCCAAGCAGGCAGGTGGGTAGCCAGGTGGGTAGGTAGGAAGCTGGGCATGTAGGTAGCCAGGAAGGCAGGTGGGTAGTCGTGCAGTCAGGTAAGTAGCTGGGCAGGTTGGTAGCCTGGCTAGGTAGTCAGGTGGGCGTGTAGGTAGGTAGCAAGGCAGGCAGGTGGATAGACAATTAGCAAGGTGGGGGGGATCGGTAGCCAGGCAGGCAGGTGAGTAGTCAAGTGGGTAGGTTGGTAGGTAGCCAGGCAGGCAGGTGGGTGGTCGAGCAGGCAGGTAGGTAGCTGGATGGGTTGATAGCCTGGCTAGGTAGCCAGATGGGCAGGTAGGTAGGTAGCTGGGCAGACAGGTGGGTAGCTGGGCAAACAAGTTGGTAGCTTGGCTAGGTAACCAGGTGGGATGTTAGGTAGGTAGGTAGCTGAGCAGGCAGGTGGGTAGCTAGGTGGGTAGGTCGTTAGCTGGGCATGTAGGTAGACAGGCAGACAGGTGGGTAGTTGTGCAGGCAGGTAAGTAGCTGGGCAGGTTGGTAGCCTGGCTAGGTAGCCAGGTTGGTGAGTAGTTAGGTAGCAAAGCAGGCAGATGGATAGACAAGTAGCAAGGTGGGGGATCGGTAGCCAGGCAGGCAGGTGAGTAGTCGGGTGGGTAGGTTGGTAGGTAGCTTCGCAGGCAGGTGGGTAAGCCAAGTAGCAGGGTGGGGGCATAGGTAGGCAGGCAGGTGAGTAGGAGGGCGGGCAGGTTGGTAGCTTGGCTAGGCAGGCGGACAGGTAGGTAGGTAGCCAGGCAGGCAAGTGGGGAGGTAGCCAGGCAGGCAGGTTGATAGCCTGGCTAGGTAGGTAGGTAGTCAGTCAAGTAGCCGGGTGGGCAGGCATGTAGCCGGATGGGAATATGGGTAGTCATGTGGGGCCCCTCTCCTAGAGAAAGAGGGCTCACACTCCTAATTACAGCTAACATTGATTTATCAAATTACTTCTCCTGCGCTGTAATCGGGCCTGGGCCCTCCTCTCTCTCTCTCTCTCCCCGCCCGGCTTCTGCCCAACAGCGGGATGCGGGAGAATTTGAATCAAGGGGAA
>JAODAL010048573.1:0-28890 GCA_025379985.1 Phyllomedusa bahiana | reverse complement strand
TCTTTGGGTTGCTTTGTGAGGAGGGTGAAACTTTGGGGAAGGGTTGGTTTGGGTTTAATATTTTGGTGCTCTTTTAAGGAAAAATTGAATTAAAAATGGTTTTGGGGGGTTTGGGTTATCTTTTGGTTTGTTTTCTGAAAGATGAGGGTTTTTAACAGGGTTTGGGTTTTGGGGGGGATATCCCGGGTTTTCCCTTTTTTGGGTTTTTTCGGGGTACATTTTTGGGTGGGGGATATTTGGGGCTCTGAAAAGGATGGGGTGTTTTAAACCATGGTTTGGGGGTGGATATTTTGGGGGTTTTGTGGGGGAAAATGGGGTTAAAAAGGTTTTTGGTTTTTTTGGGGACAAATCCCCCCTTGGGGGTTCTTTTGGGGGAGGGGGATGTTTTTACTATTTATGGTGGGGGGGTTTATCCTGGTGCTCGGGAGATAAATTGGATTTTACCTTTTGGGAAATTTTTGGGTGGTTATCCGGGGGTTGCTTTTTTAAGATGTGTTTTTCCCCTGGGGGGGTTTGGTGGATATCCCTGGGGGTCTGTTTTAAGGGTTGGGGTTCCAGGGTTTTGGGGTGGGGGGGATACCCCCTGGGGGCTCTGTAGTTTATGTGTACAGGGTAAGGTGGTGGGGAATTTTTGGTGCTCTTGTGTTTAATTTGGGATGGGGGTTGGTATCTTGGTGGGGAGGGGGGGAAAAGGAAATTGGGTTTTTGGGTGGGGGATATCCCGGGGTGTTTCTGGGATGTGTAATGGGTATGGGGGGGGGATTTCTTTTTTGGTGCTCGGGTAGTTTATGTTGTACATTTATTGGTTTGGGGGATATCTTGGGTTTGGTCTGTGGGATGATGTTTTTCATGGTATGGTGGTGGCCCCCCCGGGTTTGCTCTGAAAGGGGGGATGTGTACATGGTATGTGGGGGTTTCTTTGGTGCTCTTTTAAGATGGGGTTGGTACAGGGGTTTTATGGGGGGGTGGCTTTTTTCTGGTGCTCGTTTGGGATGTGAAAACATGGTTTGGGGGGTTTTGGTTTTTACCCCCCGGGTTTTTTTCTGTGGGGGGGATTGTTTTTACATTGGTATGGGGGGTGGGGATATTTTTATGCTCTGTGGGAGATGTGTCCCTTTTGGTAGGGTGGTGGTGTCCGGGTTTGCTCGGGTGGGGATGTTTTACAGGGTAGGGTTTTGGTGGATATTTGGGTGTCTGTAGAGTTTGTCCCTTTGGAAGGTGGGGGGATTTTCCCCTTTTTGCCCCTGTGATATGAAGGGTTTTATGGGGGTATTTTTCCGGGAGAAAATGGGGGTCCTTTTTTGGGGGGTTCCGGGGTTTTGTGAGGATTTGTCCCAATGGTATGGGGGTTTGGGTATTTTCTGGGGGTCTGTAGATTTTTGGTGTACATGGGGGTTTTTGGGGGTTTGGGGGATATTCTCTTTTTGGGGTTCTTTGTGGGGGGGATTTTGTACTTTGGGGGTTATGGGTGGGGGGGGGAACCCCTGGGTTTTTCTGTAGATTTGTTTTTAAAGGGGGGATGGTGGTGGATTTTTTTGGGTGTGTCTGTGGGGGAATGTTGCATTGGGGGAAGGGTTGGGGGAGATTTTTTGGGGTTGTTTCTGAAATGATTGTTGAAATTTTGGGGTTAGGGGTGGTGGATTTGGGTTCTTTTGGGTTCTTGAAGAGGGGGGTTTTACTTTGGTTTTAGGGGTGGGGGGTTTTGTCCCGGGGGGTGCTGGAAAGAGGTGTGTACATGGACTTGGTTTGTGGGGTTTTTAGTTTTGGTGGGGGGGGTTTAGATGATGTTTTTTTGGGGTTTTGGTGGGGGAATTTTTCCCGGGGGGTGCTTTTTTAAGGGATGTGTACATAAAAATGGTGGGGAAATATCCCTGGTTGTTTCTTAGAGGATTTTGTGAAGGGGGTTTTTGGGTTTGGGGGGAAAATCCCTGGTGCTCTGAAAGTTTTGATGTGTCCCAGGGTTTTTTGGGGGGGGTTATTTTTGGGTTTTGGCTCTTTTAAAGGATTTTAAAAAAATTTGGGTTTATGGTGGAGGGGGAATTTTTTTTTTGGGGTTCCCTGTTAGGGGAAGGGAGGGTGGGGGAAAATTTTTGGGGTTTTTTTAGGGTGTTGGTGGGGGGTTTTTATCCCGGGGCTCTGTGGGCGATGTGTACAGGGTATGGGGGGTTTGGTTTTATTCTTCTGGGGGTTTTGTAAAAAGATGTTTTAAAATGGTATGGGGGGGGGTTTTCCTATGGTGTTTTGGTTAGATGATGTTGTAATGGTTTGGGGGGTTGGATATCTTGGGGGCCCCTTAGGATGAGGGTGTTAAATGGTAGGGGTTTGGGGGGATATTCGGGGTCCCTTGTAGAGGTTTGTTGTAATGGTATGGGGGTGGTAGTTTTCCCTTCTGTTTCGTTGGGGGGAGGGGTTTTCCCATGGTTTGGTTTGGGGGTTTTGGGGGAATTGTTTCTTGGGTTGGGGGTTATTTTTGGTTAGAGGATTGTGGACTTTGGTTTTTTGGGGTGGGGGGTTTTTAACCGGGGTTGCCTGAAATTTGGGGATGTGTACTGTTTTTGGGTTTTGGGGGTGGGGGATATCCCCTGGGTGCCTGTTTAGAGGATGTTTTTAATCGGTATGGTGGTGGAAAATTTCGGGTTTTTGTTTCTGGAAAGGAGATTTTGAAAATTGGTTTCGGGGGGTTTTATTTTGGGGTTTTGGCTCTGTAAAAAGGATGTGAAAATGGTTTTGGTGGTGGTTTGGGTTTTTGGGTGGGGGTGGGTTGGGGGGATTTTTAAAGGTTTTGGGTTTTTTTGGGCAAACAGGGTTTAGGGGTTGGGGGGGGTTTACCCTTCTGGTGCTGTTTTAGATTGAGTGTTCCCTTTGGTATGGTGGTGGAAAAATTTTCTCTGGTTTGGTTCTTTTTAGGGGGGATTTTTGGTGACTTTGGTTTAGGGGCGGGGGGATATCTTTGGTCTCGGGTTGGGAGGGGGGGTGAAATTTTGGTATGGTAGGGGGGAGTACCCCTTGGGTGCTCTTGGGGGAAGGATGTGTAGTTTGGGTATTGGGGGTGGGTTTCCCCCGGGGTTGCTCTGGAAAGAGGATGTTTTGATTGGGTTTTTGGTTGGTGGATATCCCGGGTTCCCCTTTTGTTTAGGGATGTTTTACTTTGGATGGGGGTTGGGGATACCCCTTGGTGCTCCTGAAAAGGGTTTCGTCCATTGGTTTAAGGTGGGGGAAATATTTTTGGGTTGTTTCTGTTGGGATTTTTGTGTAAAAAAGGGGATGGGGGTGGGAAAAAAAATTTCCCTGGTGCTTTTGAAAGGAGATGTTTCCCAAGGGTTTGGTTTTTTTGGGAAATTTTTCCGGGTTTGGCTCCTTTTAAAAAATTGATGTTTTACATTTTTTAGGGGGAGGGTTTACCCTAGGGTTTGGCTTCTGAGGGGATTTTTGTAATGGATTTGTGGGGTGGATATCCGGGTTTGCCTTAGATTGTTGGTGAAAACCCAAGGCCGGGTTTGGTGGATATCTCTGGTCTTTTTGTAGAGGTGTATCAGGGGTTTATGGGTTGGTGGGAAAAAAATATTTGGTCCTCTGTATGTGATGTTTTTACATGGGTATGGTGGTGGATATTTGGGGTTTTCCCTTCTTGTGGGGCGATTTTGTAAAATGGTTTTGGGGGGGTTGGATATCCTCTGGTTGCCCTGTAGGGGTTTTTTTAAATCAATTTTTTTTTTGGGTTGGGGGATATTCGGGTGTTTCTTAAGATTGTTGGGTTACATGGTATGGGGGGTTGGTTATCCCGGGGTGTCTTTATGGGGTTGTTTTTAAAATTTGGGGGGGTTTGGTTTTGGTTATCTTTGGTGCTCTGTAGGGTTGTGAACTTTTGGTAGGGTGGTGGGAATATCTTTTTGGTGTTCTGTAGTGAGTTGTTACATGGTATGGTTTTTTTTTCTGGCCCCCTCTTTTAGAGGATTTTAAACTTTTGGTTTGGTGGTGGTTTACCCGGGCTTTGTTTTGGTAGAGGAGGGTGTACATGGTTGGTGGGGGAAATCTTTGGTGCCTCTGTGGGGTTTGTTTGTAAATTTTGGATTGGTGGTGGATACCCTTGGTTTTTCTGTAAATGTTTTGTACAGGGGTTTTGGTGGTCAAATTCCCCTCTGGTGCTTTTGTAGATGGATGTTTTACAGGGGAAATGGTGGGGGGTTAACCCTTTTGGTGCTTGTGGGGGGTTTGTTTTCCCCAATGGTTATTTTTGGGTTGGGTACCCCGGGGTCCCCTGTATTGGGGGATTTTTTTTGTTTTTGTGTACTTTGGAGGGTGGGGGAATTTCTGGTGCTCTGTAGGGAGGTTGTTCCCTTTTTGGGGGGGGGTTTTGGTGGATATCCTTTCGGGTTTGCTTGTGAGGGGGTTTGGGGGGTTATTGGGGGGGGGTGTGGGGGGGTTTGGGGGGGGTATCTTTTGGTGCTCGGTGATGTTGGGGAATGGTAGGGGGTTTTTTGGGGGAAATTTTTCCCCGGGTGTGTTTAGCAAAGTTTTAATTGTTATGGTGGGTGGATTTTCCCTGGTGCTCTTAGTAGGTTTGGGGGTTTTTTAATTTGGGTTTTGGGGGGGGGTTGGAAAATATTTTTGGTTTGTTCTGTAGGGGGTTTGGGGAAACTTTTGGGTTAAATTGGTGGGGGGGTTTGGAAAAATTCTGGTGTTTTTGTAGATGTTTGAAACATGGTTAGGTTTGGTGGATTTTCTCTGGGTTCTGTTGAAAGTTGATTTTGTAAAAAATGGTATGGTGGTGGTTTATCCCTGGTGCTCGGGTAGATGATGTGTACTATGGTATATCTGGTGCTCTGTAGATGATGTGTACATGGTATGGTGGTGGATATCCCTGGTGCTCTGTAGGGGATGTGTACATGGTATGGTGGTGGATATCTCTGGTGCTCTGTAGGGGATGTGTACATGGTATGGTGGTGGATATCTCTGGTGCTCTGTAGATGATGTGTACATGGTATGGTGGTGGATATATCTGGTGCTCTGTAGAGGATGTGTACATGGTATGGTGGTGGATATCTCTGGTGCTCTGTAGAGGATGTGTACATGGTATGGTGGTGGATATCTCTGGTGCTCTGTAGGGGATGTGTACATGGTATGGTGGTGGATATCTCTGGTACTCTGTAGAGAATGTGTACATGGCATGGTGGTGGATATCTCTGGTGCTCTGTAGATGATGTGTACATGGTATGGTGGTGGATATCTCTGGTGCTCTGTAGATGATGTGTACATGGTATGGTGGTGTACATCTCTGGTGCTCTGTAGAGGATGTGTACATGGCATGGTGGTGGATACCCCTGGTGCTCTGTAGAGGATGTGTACATGGTATGGTGGTGGATATCTCTGGTGCTCTGTAGATGATGTGTACATGGTATGGTGGTGGATATATCTGGTGCTCTGTAGATGATGTGTACATGGTATGGTGGTGGATATCTCTGGTGCTCTGTAGAGGATGTGTACATGGTATGGTGGTGGATATCCCTGGTGCTCTGTAGATGATGTGTACATGGTATGGTGGTGGATATCTCTGGTGCTCTGTAGATGATGTGTACATGGTATGGTGGTGGATATCTCTGGTGCTCTGTAGAGGATGTGTACATGGTATGGTGGTGGATATCTCTGGTGCTCTGTAGATGATGTGTACATGGTATGGTGGTGGATATCTCTGGTGCTCTGTAGATGATGTGTACATGGTATGGTGGTGGATATCTCTGGTGCTCTGTAGAGGATGTGTACATGGTATGGTGGTGGATATATCTGGTGCTCTGTAGATGATGTGTACATGGTATGGTGGTGGATATCTCTGGTGCTCTGTAGATGATGTGTACATGGTATGGTGGTGTATATATCTGATGCTCTGTAGATGATGTGTACATGGTATGGTGGTGTACATCTCTGGTGCTCTGTAGAGGATGTGTACATGGCATGGTGGTGGATATCTGGTGCTCTGTAGAGGATGTGTACATGGTATGGTGGTGGATATCTCTGGTGCTCTGTAGATGATGTGTACATGGTATGGTGGTGGATATCTCTGGTGCTCTGTAGAGGATGTGTACATGGTATGGTGGTGGATATCTCTGGTGCTCTGTAGATGATGTGTACATGGTATGGTGGTGGATATCTCTGGTGCTCTGTAGATGATGTGTACATGGTATGGTGGTGGATATATCTGGTGCTCTGTAGATGATGTGTACATGGTATGGTGGTGGATATCTCTGGTGCTCTGTAGAGGATGTGTACATGGTATGGTGGTGGATATCCCTGGTGCTCTGTAGATGATGTGTACATGGTATGGTGGTGGATATCCCTGGTGCTCTGTAGATGATGTGTACATGGTATGGTGGTGGATATCTCTGGTGCTCTGTAGGGGATGTGTACATGGTATGGTGGTGGATATCTCTGGTGCTCTGTAGGGGATGTGTACATGGTATGGTGGTGAATATATCTGGTGCTCTGTAGATGATGTGTACATGGTATGGTGGTGGATATATCTGGTGCTCTGTAGAGGATGTGTACATGGTATGGTGGTGGATATCTCTGGTGCTCTGTAGAGGATGTGTACATGGTATGGTGGTGGATATCTCTGGTGCTCTGTAGGGGATGTGTACATGGTATGGTGGTGGATATCTCTGGTGCTCTGTAGGGGATGTGTACATGGTATGGTGGTGGATATCTCTGGTGCTCTGTAGAGAATGTGTACATGGCATGGTGGTGGATATCTCTGGTGCTCTGTAGATGATGTGTACATGGTATGGTGGTGGATATCCCTGGTGCTCTGTAGATGATGTGTACATGGTATGGTGGTGGATATCTCTGGTGCTCTGTGATATGTGTAATGGTATGGTGGGACATCTCTGGTGTCTTGTGGGGGATGTGTACATGGCATGGTGGTGGATATCCCTGGTGCTCTGTAGAGGATGTGTACATGGTATGGTGGTGGATATCTCTGGTGCTCTGTAGATGATGTGTACATGGTATGGTGGTGGATATCTCTGGTGCTCTGTAGATGATGTGTACATGGTATGGTGGTGGATATCTCTGGTGCTCTGTAGATGATGTGTACATGGTATGGTGGTGGATATCTCTGGTGCTCTGTAGAGAATGTGTACATGGCATGGTGGTGGATATCCCTGGTGCTCTGTAGATGATGTGTACATGGTATGGTGGTGGATATCCCTGGTGCTCTGTAGATGATGTGTACATGGTATGGTGGTGGATATCTCTGGTGCTCTGTAGATGATGTGTACATGGTATGGTGGTGGATCTCTCTGGTGCTCTGTTTAGGATGTGTACATGGTATGGTGGTGATATCCCTGGTGTTCTGTAGAGGATGTGTACATGGTATGGTGGTGGATATATCTGGTGCTCTGTAGATGATGTGTACATGGTATGGTGGTGGATATCCCTGGTGCTCTGTAGAGGATGTGTACATGGTATGGTGGTGGATCCCTGGTGCTCTGTAGAGGATGTGTACATGGTATGGGTGGATATTCTGGTGTCTGTAGTCGTGTAATGTTGGTGGTGGATATCTCTGGTGCTCTGTAGATGATGTGTACATGGTATGGTGGTGGATATCTCTGGTGCTCTGTAGATGATGTGTACATGGTATGGTGGTGGATATCCCTGGTGCTCTGTAGATGATGTGTACATGGTATGGTGGTGGATATCCCTGGTGCTCTGTAGATGATGTGTACATGGTATGGTGGTGGATATCTCTGGTGCTCTGTAGATGATGTGTACATGGTATGGTGGTGGATATCCCTGGTGTTCTGTAGATGATGTGTACATCATATGGTGGTGGATATCCCTGGTGCTTTGTAGGGAATGTGTATGGTGATGGAACGGATGTGTCTCATACTGTGCAGAGTATAAGGTCTGGAAATAACATTTAGAGGACATGTACTGGGACCTCTATGGATGTTTCATGCAAGGAATAGTGGAGAATAGTTATCATCAGAAGAGAACAGTCCCTGGACCTGGTGGCCAGGGGACATGAATCTGCTTACCCTCCTGGATCAGTCACGAACCTGTAATTCTGGCGATTTCTGGCTCAGATCAGAGAAGGCGTCACCCAGGGCCCTCTGTGTTTGCACCAGACTGTAGAAATGTGCGGTCAGGGCCCTGGCCAGCTGTAGGACCCCTTCATACTTCCGCTTAGTGTCTCTAGGAAGCTCAATTTGGGTCTCCAGCTCCAAGTCCACTGTACGAGACCCCCGGCCAAAGCGCTCAGAGATTAACTGTTTTGTGCACTGTTGGGGAAAAAAACCGAGGTCAGTGACAAATATAGGATTGTCCAGTGAGAAGACAAAGATGGTAGAGGTGAAGGCAGGCTACATACACAGGACAAATAGAATTAGAGGTGCTGTACTCCTAATGGGGCACGGAGGCTAAGTGGAAAGTACCTCAGGCTTCAACCAATGACCATACTGCAGAAGAGCCAGAGGCAGGAGGAGGAGGAGAACAGAGGAACCAAAGACAGGAGGAGAGCAGAGGAGTCAGAGACAGGAGGAAAGCAGAGGAGTCAGAGACAGGAGGAAAGCAGTGGAGTCAGAGACAGGAGGAAAGCAGAGGAGTCAGAGTCGGGGGGGGGGGGTGTTGCAGGGGAGTCAGAGGCAGGAGGAGGAGAGCAGAGGAGTCGGAGGAGGAGAGCAGAGGAGTCGGAGGAGGAGAGCAGAGGAGTCAGAGGAGGAGAGCAGAGGAGTCAGAGGAGGAGAGCAGAGGAGTCAGAGGAGGAGAGCAGAGGAGTCAGAGGAGGAGACCATTGGAGTCAGAGGCAGGCGGAGGAGGAGAGCAGAGGAGTCAGAGACAGGAGGAAAGCAGAGGAGTCAGAGGCAGGAGGAGGAGGAGAGCAGAGGAGTCAGAGGCATTAGAAGGAGGAGAGCCATGGGGGCCAGAGGCAGAAGGAGAGCAGAGGAGCAAGAGGAGAATAGAGGAGCCAGAGGCAGTCGGAGAGCAAAGGGGCCAGAGGAGCCAGAGGCAGGAAGAGGAGAATAGAGGAGCAAGAGACAAGAGAGCAGAGGAGCTAGAGACAGGAGGAGGAGGAGAGCAGAGGAGTCAGAAGCAGGAGAAGGAGGAGAGAGGCGCCAGAGGAGCAGGAGAGAGGCGCCAGAGGAGAAGGGAAGAGGCGCCAGAGGAGAAGGGAAGAGGCGCCAGAGGAGAAGGGAAGAGGCGCCAGAGGAGAAGGGAAGAGGCGCCAGAGGAGAAGGGGAGAGGCGCCAGAGGAGAAGGGGAGAGGCGCCAGAGGAGAAGGGGAGAGGCGCCAGAGGAGAAGGGAAGAGGCGCCAGAGGAGAAGGGAAGAGGCGCCAGAGGAGAAGGGGAGAGGCGCCAGAGGAGAAGGGGAGAGGCGCCAGAGGAGAAGGGGAGAGGCGCCAGAGGAGGAGGGGAGAGGCGCCAGAGGAGGAGGAGAGAGGCGCCAGAGGAGGAGGAGAGAGGCGCCAGAGGAGGAGGAGAGAGGCGCCAGAGGAGAAGGGAAGAGGCGCCAGAGGAGAAGGGAAGAGCGCCAGAGGAGAAGGGAAGAGGCGCCAGAGGAGAAGGGAAGAGGCGCCAGAGGAGCAGGGGAGAGGCGCCAGAGGAGGAGGGGAGAGGCGCCAGAGGAGGAGGGGAGAGGCGCCAGAGGAGGAGGGGAGAGGCGCCAGAGGAGGAGGGGAGAGGCGCCAGAGGAGGAGGGACGAGGCGCCAGAGGAGTGGGGGAGAGGCGCCAGAGGAGGCGGGGGGAGGCGCCAGGGGAGGAGGAGAGGCGCCAGAGGAGGAGGGAGGAGAGAGGCGCCAGAGGAAGAGGGAAGAGGCGCCAGAGGAGGAGGGGAGAGGCGCCAGAGGAGAAGGGAAGAGGCGCCAGAGGAGAAGAGAAGAGGCGCCAGAGGAAGAGGGAAGAGGCGCCAGAGGAAGAGGCGCCAGAGGAAGAGGGAAGAGGCGCCAGAGGAAGAGAGCAGAGGAGCTACAGACAGGAAAAGGAGAGTAGAGTGGCCATAGGAAGGAGAAGGAGAAAAATGAGGGGCCAGAGGAAGGAGAAGAAGAGAAGAGAGGCCAGAGGAAGGAGGAGGAGAAAAGAGGGGCCAGAGGCAGGAGGAGGAGGAGAGCAGAGGAACCAGAGTAATGAGGAGGAGAAAAGAGGGGCCATAGGACGGAAAAGTAGAAAAGAGGGGCCAGGTGCAGGAGGAGGAGAAAAGAGGAGCCAGGTGCAGGAGGAGGAGAAAAGAGGGGCCAGAGGAAGGAAAAGGAGAAAAGAGGGGCCAGAGGAAGGAAAAGGAGAAAAGAGGGGCCAGAGGAAGGAGGAGGAGAAAAGAGGGGCCAGAGGAAGGAGAAAAGAGGGGCCAGGTGCAGGAGGAGGAGAAAAGAGGGGCCAGAGGAAGGAGAAGGAGAAAAGAGGGGCCAGAGGAAGGATAAGTACAAAAGAGGGGCCAGAGGAAGGAGAAGGAGAAAAGAGGGGCCAGAGGAAGGAGAAAAGAGGGGCCAGGGGCAGGAGAAAAGAGGGGCCAGGGGCAGGAGGAGGAGGAGAGCAGAGGAGCCAGAGGAATGAGGAGGAGAAAAGAGGGGCCAGAGGACGGAAAAGTAGAAAAGAGGGGCCAGGTGCAGGAGCAGGAGAAAAGAGGGGCCAGGTGCAGGAGGAGGAGAAAAGAGGGGCCAGAGGAAGGAGAAAAGAGGGGCCAGGTGCAGGAGGAGGAGAAAAGAGGGGCCAGAGGAAGGAGGAGAAAAGAGGGGCCAGAGGAAGGAGGAGAAAAGAGGGGCTAGAGGAAGGAGAAAAGTTCCAGAGGAAGGAGGAGAAAAGAGGGGCCAGAGGAATGAGAAGGATAAAAGAGGGGCGAGGGGAAGGAGAAGGAGAAAAGAGGGGCCAGGGGAAGGAGAAGGAGAAAAGAGGGACCAGGGGAAGGAGAAGGAGAAGGAGAAAAGAGGGGCCAGAGGAAGGAGAAGGAGAAAAGAGGGGCCAGAGGAAGGAGGAGAAAAGAGGGGCTAGAGGAAGGAGAAAAGTTCCAGAGGAAGGAGGAGAAAAGAGGGGCCAGAAGAAGGAGAAAAGAGGGGCCAGAGGAAGGAGAAGGAGAAAAGAGGGGCGAGGGGAAGGAGAAGGAGAAAAGAGGGGCGAGGGGAAGGAGAAGGAGAAAAGAGGGGCCAGATGAAGGAGAAAAGAGGGGCCAGAGGAAGGAGGAGGAGAAAAGAGGGGCCAGGGGAAGGAGAAGGAGAAAAGAGGGGCGAGGGGAAGGAGAAGGAGAAAAGAGGGGCCAGAAGAAGGAGAAAAGAGGGGCCAGAAGAAGGAGAAAAGAGGGGCCAGAGGAAGGAGAAAAGAGGGGCCAGAGGAAGGAGAAGGAGAAAAGAGGGGCCAGAGGAAGGAGAAGGAGAAAAGAGGGGCCAGAGGAAGGAGAAGGAGAAAAGAGGGGCCAGAGGAAGGAGAAGGAGAAAAGAGGGGCCAGAGGAAGGAGAAGGAGAAAAGAGGGGCCAGAGGAAGGATAAGTACAAAAGAGGGGCCAGAGGAAGGATAAGTACAAAAGAGGGGCCAGAGGAAGGAGAAAAGAGGGGCCAGAGGATGGAGAAGGAGAAAAGAGGGGCCAGAGGATGGAGAAGGAGAAAAGAAGGGCCAGAGGATAGAGAAGGAGAAAAGAGGGGCCAGAGGAAGGAGAAGGAGAAAAGAAGGGCCAGAGGATGGAGAAGGAGAAAAGAGGGGCCAGAGGAAGGAGAAGGAGAAAAGAGGGGCCAGAGGAAGGAGAAGGAGAAAAGAGGGGCCAGAGGAAGGAGGAGAAAAGATAGGCCAGAGGAGGGAGGAGAAAAGATGGGCCAGAGGAGGGAGGAGAAAAGATGGGCCAGAGGAAGGAGGAGAAAAGAGGGACCAGAGGAAGGAGGAGAAAAGAGGGACCAGAGGAAGGAGGAGAAAAGAGGGACCAGAGGAAGGAGGAGAAAAGAGGGACCAGAGGAAGGAGGAGAAAAGAGGGACCAGAGGAAGGAGAAGGATAAACTGGGGGCCAGAAGAAGGATAAAATAATGGCCAGAAGAAGGAAAAAATAAGGGCCAGAAGAAGAAGGAGAAAATAAGGGCCAGAAGAAGAAGGAGAAAATAAGGGCCAGAAGAAGAAGGAGAAAATAAGGGCCAGAAGAAGAAGGAGAAAATAAGGGCCAGAAGAAGAAGGAGAAAATAAGGGCCAGAAGAAGAAGGAGAAAATAAGGGCCAGAAGAAGAAGGAGAAAAGAGGGGCCAGAAGAAGGAGAAAAAGAGGGGCCAGAAGAAGGAGAAAAGAGGGGCCAGAGGAAGGAGAAGGAGAAATGAGAGACCAGAGGAAGGAAAAGGAGAAAAGAGGGGCCAGAGACAGGAGAAGGAGAAAAGAGGGGGCAGAGGAAGGAGAAGGATAAAAGAGGGGCCAGAGGAAGGAGAAGGAAATAAGAGGGTCTAGGGGAAGGAGAATGAGAAAAGAGGGTCCAGAGGAAGGAGAAAAGAGGGTCAAGAAGAAGGAGGAGGAGAAAAGAGGGGCCAGAGGAAGGAGAAGGAGAAAGGAGGGCCAGAGGAAGGAGAAAGAGAAAAAAGAGGGGCAGAGACAGGAGAAGGAGAAAAGAGGGGCCAGAGACAGAAGAAAAGAGGGGCCAGAGGAAGGAGAAGGAGAAAAGAGGGGCCAGAGGAATGAGCCGGAGAAAAGAGGGGCGAGGGGAAGGAGGAGGAGAAAAGAGGGTCCAGAAGAAGGAGGAGGAGAAAGGAGGGGCCAGAGGAAGGAGAAGGAGAAAAGAGGGGCCAGAGGAAGGAGAAAAGAGGGGCCAGAGGAAGGAGAAAAGAGGGGCCAGAGGAAGGAGAAGGAGAAATGAGAGACCAGAGGAAGGAAAAGGAGAAAAAAGAGGGGCCAGAGGAAGGAGAAAGAGAAAAAAGAGGGGCCAGAGACAGGAGAAGGAGAAAAGAGGGGCCAGAGGAAGGAGAAGGAGAAAAGAGGGGCCAGAGGAAGGAGAAAAGAGGGGCCAGAGGAAGGAGAAAAGAGGGGCCAGAGGAAGGAGAAGGAGAAATGAGAGACCAGAGGAAGGAGAAAGGAGGGCCAGAGGAAGGAGAAGGAGAAAAGAGAGGTCAGAGGAAGGAGAAGGAGAAAAAAGAGGGGCCAGAGGAAGGAGAAGGAGAAAAGAGGGGCCAGAGGAAGGAGAAGGAGAAAAGAGGGGCCAGCGGAAGGAGAAGGAGAAAAGAGGGGCCAGAGGAAGGAGAAAGAGAAAAAAGAGGGGCCAGAGGAAGGAGAAGGAGAAAAGAGAGGCTAGAGGAAGGAGAAAAGAGGGGCCAGAGGACGGAGAAAAGAGGGGCCAGAGGAAGGATAAGGAGAAAAGAGGGGCCAGAGGAATGAGGAGGAGAAAAGAGGAGCCAGAGGAAGGAGAAATGAGGGTCCAGAAGAAGGAGGAGGAGAAAAGAGGGGCCAGAGGAAGGAGAAAAGAGGGGCCAGAGGAAGGAGAAAAGAGGGGCCAGAGGAATGAGGAGGAGAAAAGAGGGGCCAGAGGAATGAGGAGGAGAAAAGAGGGGCCAGAGGAAGGAGAAAAGAGGGGCCAGAGGAAGGAGAAGGAGAAAAGAGGGACCAGAGGAAGGAGAAGGAGAAAAAAGAGGGGCCAGAGGAAGGAGAAGGAGAAAGGAGGGCCAGAGGAAGGAGAAGGAGAAAGGAGGGCCAGAGGAAGGAGAAGGAGAAAAAAAGAGGGGCCAGAGGAAGGAGAAAGAGAAAAAAGAGGGGCCAGAGGAAGGAGAAAGAGAAAAAAGAGGGGCCAGAGACAGGAGAAGGAGAAAAGAGGGGGCAGAGGAAGGAGAAAGTAAAAAGATGGGCCAGAGGATGGAGAAGGAGAAAAGAGGGGCCAGAGGAAGGAGAAGGAGAAAAGAGGTCCAGAGGAAGGAGAAGGAGAAACGAGGTCCAGAGGAAGGAGAAGGAGAAAAGAGGTCCATAGGAAGGAGAAAAGAGGGTCCAGAGGAAGGAGAAAAGAGGGTCCAGAGGAAGGAGAAGGAGAAAAGAGGGTCCAGAGGAAGGAGAAGGAGAAAAGAGGGTCCAGAGGAAGGAGAAAAGAGGGGCGAGGGGAAGGAGGAGGAGAAAAGAGGGGCCAGAGGAAGGAGAAGGAGAAAAGAGGGGCCAGAGGAAGGAGGAGGAGAAAAAAGAGGGACTAGAGGAAGGAGAAGGAGAAAAAAGATGGTCTAGAGGTAGGAGTAGGAGAAAAAAGAGGGTCTAGAGGAAGGAGAAGGAGAAAAAAGAGGGGCTAGAGGAAGGAGAAGGAGAAAAAAGAGGGGCTAGAGGAAGGAGAAGGAGAAAGAGAAAAAAGAGGGGCAGAGACAGGAGAAGGAGAAAAGAGGGGCCAGAGAAAGGAGAAAAGAGGGGCCAGAGGAAGGAGAAGGAGAAAAGAGAGGCCAGAGGAAGGAGGAGGAGAAAAGAGAGGCCAGAGGAAGGAGGAGGAGAAAAGAGAAGCCAGAGGAAGGAGGAGGAGAAAAAAAGAGGGGCCAGAGGAAGGAGGAGGAGAAAAAAAGAGGGGCCAGAGGAAGGAGAAAGAGAAAAAAGAGGGGCAGAGACAGGAGATGGAGAAAAGAGGGGCCAGAGACAGAAGAAAAGAGGGGCCAGAGGAAGGAGAAAAGAGGGGGCAGAGGAAGGAGAAGGAGAAAAGAGGGGCCACAGGAAGGAGAAGGAGAAAAGAGGGGCCAGAGGAAGGAGAAGGAGAAAAGAGGGGCCCGAGGAAGGAGAAGGAGAAAAGAGGGGCCAGAGGAAGGAGAAAAGAGAGGCCAGAGGAAGGAGAAGGAGAAAAGAGAGGCCAGAGGAAGGAGAAGGAGAAAAGAGAGGCCAGAGGAAGGAGGAGGAGAAAAGAGAGGGGCACAGAGTACGGAGGAGGAGAAAAAAGAGGGGCCAGAGGAAGGAGGAGGAGAAAAAGAGGGCCAGAGGAAGGAGGAGGAGAAAAAAGAGGGGCCAGAGGAAGGAGGAGGAGAAAAAAGAGGGGCCAGAGGAAGGAGGAGGAGAAAAAAGAGGGGCCAGAGGAAGGAGGAGGAGAAAAAAGAGGGGCCAGAGGAAGGAGGAGGAGAAAAAAGAGGGGCCAGAGGAAGGAGGAGGAGAAAAAAGAGGGGCCAGAGGAAGGAGGAGGAGAAAAAAAGAGGGGCAGAGACAGGAGAAGGAGAAAAAGAGGGGCCAGAGGAAGGAGGAGGAGAAAAAAGAGGGGCCAGAGGAAGGAGGAGGAGAAAAAAAAGAGGGGCCAGAGGAAGGAGGAGGAGAAAAAAGAGGGGCCAGAGGAAGGAGGAGGAGAAAAAAGAGGGGCCAGAGGAAGGAGGAGGAGAAAAAAGAGGGGCCAGAGGAAGGAGGAGGAGAAAAAAGAGGGGCCAGAGGAAGGAGGAGGAGAAAAGAAAAGAGAGGGGCCAGAGGAAGGAGGAGGAGAAAAAAGAGGTGCCAGATGAAGGAGGAGGAGAAAAAAGAGGGGCCAGATGAAGGAGGAGGAGAAAAAAGAGGGGCCAGAGGAAGGAGGAGGAGAAAAAAAGAGGGGCCAGAGGAAGGAGGAGGAGAAAAAAAAAGAGGGGCCAGAGGAAGGAGGAGGAGAAAAAAGAGGGGCCAGAGGAAGGAGGAGGAGAAAAAAGAGGGGCCAGAGGAAGGAGGAGGAGAAAAAAGAGGGGCCAGAGGAAGGAGGAGGAGAAAAAAGAGGGGCCAGAGGAAGGAGGAGGAGAAAAGAGGGGCCAGAGGAATGAGGATTAGAAAAGAGGTGCCAGAGGAAGGAGGAGGAGAAAAGAGAAGCCAGAGGAAGGAGGAGGAGAAAAAAAAGAGGGGCCAGAGGAAGGAGGAGGAGAAAAAAGAGGGGCCAGAGGAAGGAGGAGGAGAAAAGAGGGGCCAGAGGAAGGAGGAGAAGAAAAGAGAGGCCAGAGGAAGGAGGAGGAGAAAAGAGAAGCCAGAGGAAGGAGGAGGAGAAAAAAAGAGGGGCCAGAGGAAGGAGGAGGAGAAAAGAGGGGCCAGAGGAAGGAGAAAAGAGGGGCAGAGACAGGAGATGGAGAAAAGAGGGGCCAGAGACAGAAGAAAAGAGGGGCCAGAGGAAGGAGGAGGAGAAAAGAGGGGCCAGAGGAAGGAGGAGGAGAAAAGAGTGGCCAGAGGAAGGAGGAGGAGAAAAGAGAGGCCAGAGGAAGGAGGAGGAGAAAAGAGAGGCCAGAGGAAGGAGGAGGAGAAAAGAGAGGCCAGAGGAAGGAGGAGGAGAAAAGAGGGGCCAGAGGAAGGAGAAGGAGAAAAGAGGGGCCAGAGGAAGGAGAAGGAGAAAAGAGGGGCCAGAGGAAGGAGAAGGAGAAAAGAGGGGCCAGAGGAAGGAGAAGGAGAAAAGAGGGGCCAGAGGAAGGAGGAGGAGAAAAGAGGGGCCAGAGGCAGGAGGCGGAGAGCAGAGGGGCCAGAATAAGGGGGAGAGAGGCCAGGGCAGGAGGAGCGCATAGGAGTCAATGACAGGAAGAAGAGGAGCAAAGGAGCCTAAGGGAGGAGGAAGAGGAGCGCAGAGGAGTCAAAGGCAGGAGGAGGAAGGAACAGTGTCCAGATGGAGAGAGTTTACAGCAATTGAGTCTCTTACCTTATATGTGTTGATGCCCCACTTTTTCACCATGTAAAATTTCCCCCACGGGAAAAAACCCCCGGGGGAAAGGGTCCTCAAAAGTGATTTGGGGGGTGCGGGGAAACGGCGAGACAGGGAACCCTGTGAGCAAAGACAGCACATTCACTATTGAAGAAAACGTTACAAGCACAATCACCATTGTTTTTTACATGTTTAGGGGGCCCCCCCAAGCACCAAAAGGGGGTTCGTGGGTTTAAGGAGCAGTGGGGGTGGCCCTGGTCATTGGGGTAAATTTTTTTTCTTATTTCCAAATTTATTTTCCCTTTTTTTCAGGAAAAAAAGGTTGGAGCCCAGACGCCAGTTACCCGGTCTGGAAAGGTTTCAGCTGGTCGGACCCCATAGGAAAAGAGTCACTCTACTCCTACAAGGAACATCAGATAAAAACCAGTGACGGGACCCTTTAGATCACAATGACTGGATCCATTTACCCAATGCTGAGCCTCATCGATCTCTAGGGGTCCCTACAGAAGCTCAGGGGTAGGTTGTCTCAAGGTCCTGCTTTGGGGGAAAACTTCGTGAAATTTCGGGGGGGCCCGGGCTAAACTGTGTAAAAATTAAAATATTTCGATTAATGTCTTCGGGTTTTTTAAATGTAACAACCCATTTTACCCCCAGGTCCCCCCCCTCACTGAGGGCCCCAAACCCGGAAGATCCCCAAAAATAGGGGAAAAGGGGTTCACTAATTGGGGGAGGGGGAGAAAACTAAACAAAACACCCCCTTATAAATAACACAAAAGGCCCTGGAGGATCCCCCAGTTAAAAACCTACCCAAGATGGATTAACCTGATCCATACCAGGGAGGGCCTACCCCGCAGGTGGGGACGGGATGGGGGAAATTTTGGGGGGGCTCCTAGGGGGGACTTACAACTAGGGGGCCCCAAAAGTTTTTCTAAAGATGAATAAAGGGGTGGAAAGGAAAGAAGAGGGGAAAAGAAAAACAAAAGAAGAAGTGGTCAGAAGAATGGAAGACAAGTGCCCAACATGGGGAAGGTTGGGGAAAGGGGAAGTTAAAAAGGAAGGAGGGGAGCAGGGGAGGGGGGGGGGGGGGGGAATGTGAGGAAGATGAGGAGAGAAGATAAGAAAAGGACGCGGGGCGGGGAAAGGGAGGGGGGGAAATGGGGAAAGAGGATAGAAGATAAGGGAAAGGGATGGAGCGGGGAAAGGGGGGGGAAAATTTTGGGGGAAAGGGTGAGGATAAAAAGATAAAAAAGGAAAGGGAAACGGAGGGAGGGACGGGAGGGGAGAGTGGGGGGGAATGTGAGGAAGATAAGGATAGAAGATAAGAAAGAAGGAAGGAGCAGGGACGGGGGGGGGGGGGGGAATTTGGTGAGGAAAGAGAGGATAAAAATTAAAAAGGGAAGGCGGGGGCGGGGACGGGGGAATGTGTGGAAGATGAGGATAGAAGATAAGAAGGAAGGATGGAGCAGGGACGGGGGAATGTGAGGAGAGAAGAGGATAGAAGATAAAAAGGGGGAAAAAAGGGAGGGGGGGCGGGAGGGGGAGGGGGGGGGGGGAGTGAGGAAATAGGATAGAAGATAAAAAGGGAAAACGGAGGGGGACGGGGAGTGGAGGGGGGGGGAATGTGGGGAAATTTGGGGAAATAGAAGATAAGAAGGAAGGACGGAGCAGGGACGGGGGAATGTGAGGAAGATGAGGATAGAAGATAAGAAGGAAGGACGGAGACGGGACGGGGGAAAGTGAGAAGAGACGAGGATAGAAGATCAGAAGGAATGATGGAGCAGGGACGGGGGAATGTGAGGAAGATGAGGATAGAAGATAAGAAGGAAGGCGGGCCGGGGACGGGGGGGGAATTTTGGGGAAATGAGGATGAAGTTTAAAAAAGGAAGGGGAAGGGAGCCGGGACGGGGGAATGTGAGGAGAGAAGAGGATAGAAGATAAGAAGGAAAGACGGAGGAGGGACGGGAGGGGGGAGTGGGGGGGGGGATGTGAGGAAGATGAGGATAGAAGATAAGAAGGAAAGAGGGAAGGGGGGGAGGGGAGAGTGGAGTGGGGGGGGAATGTGGGGGAAAAAAGAGGATAAAAAGTTAAAAAAAGGGGGGGAAACGGAGGGGGAAGGGGGGGGGAATGGGGGGAAGATGGGGAATAGAAAATAAGAAGGAAGGCCCGGGACGGGGAAGGGGGAATGGGGGAGAAAAAGGAAGGGGATAGAAAAAAAAGAAGGAATGAGGACCCAGGGCGGGGGAATGGGGGGAAAGATAAAGCATAGAGATAAAAAGGGGAAGGAGGGAAAGCAGGGACGGGAGGGTGGAGTGGGGGGGGAATGTGAGGAAGATGAGGATAGAAGATAAGAAGGAAAGACGGAGGAGGGACGGGGGAATGTGTGGAATATGAGGCTAGAAGATAAGAAGGAAGGGCCCGGGCAGGGGGGGAAAAATTTGTGTGGAAGATAGGATAGAAGTTTAAAAAAGGAAGGAGGGGAGCGGGGGACGGGGGAATTTTAGGGAGAAAAAGGGGATAGAAGAAAGAAGGAATGTTTGGAAAGAAGGGACGGGGGAATGTGAGGAAGATGAGGATAGAAGATAAGAAGGAAAGACGGAGCAGGGACGGGGGAAGTGGGGGAAGATGAGGATAGAAGATAAGAAGGGAAAAGGAGGGACAGGAGGGGGGGGAATTAGGAAGAGGGAGGATAAAAGATAAGGGGAAAGGGGACGGGAGACGGGACGGGGGAATGTGAGAAGAGAAGAGGATAGAAGATAAGAAGGAAATGAGGACCCAGGGAGGGGGGAAAATGTGGGAAGATTGGATAGAAGAAAAGGGAAGGGAAAGGGCCCGGAGCCGGGACGGGGGAATGTGAGGAGAGAAGAGGATAGAAGATAAGAAGGAATGACGGAGCAGGGACGGGGGAATGTGAGGAAGATGAGGATAGAAGATAAGAAGGAAGGATGGAGCCGGGAAGGGGTAATGTGAGGAAGATGAGGATAGAAGATAAGAAGGAATGATGGAGCAGGGACGGGGGAATGTGAGGAAGATGAGGATAGAAGTTTAAAAAGGGAAAGGGAAAGGACCCGGGGAACGGGGGAATGTGAGAAGAAAGGGGAAATTAGAAGATAAAAAGGGGAATGAGGGAAGCGGGAGGGGAAATGTAAAGGAAGAGGATTAAAGATAAAAGGGAAGGGAAATGGACCCCGGGGGGGGTGGGGGAATGTGAGGGGGAAAGAGGATTTAAAAATAAGAAGGAAGGATGGAGCAGGGACGGGGGAAAGGGGAAGGGGGGAAAAGAAAGGGAGAAATTAAAAAGGGAAAGACGGACCCAGGGACGGGGGAATGTGGGGGAAGATGGGGATAAAAAGAAAAAGAAGGAAGGATGGAGCCGGGACGGGGGAATTGGGAAGATAAAGGAAGAAGATAAAAAGGGAAGGTGGGGCAGGGGGGGGGAATGTGGGGAAAGAAGAAGAGGATAAAGGGAAAAAGGGGAAATTTGAGGAGCGGGAGGGGGAAAAAATGTGAGGACGATGAGGAAAAAAAAAGATAAGAAGGAAGGACGGAGCAGGGACGGGGGAATGTGAGGAGAAGAGGATAGAAGATAAGAAGGAAGGAGGGGAGCGGGGACGGGGGAAGTAGGAAGTTGAGGATGAAGAAAAGGGAAGGGAAAGGAGGGAGCAGGGAGGGGAAAGGGTGGGTGGGGGGGAAAGTGAGGAAGAAAAGGGATAGAAGTAAAAGGAAGGACGGGGGCGGGGAGGGGGGGAATGTGAGGAAGATGAGGATAGAAGATAAGAAGGAAGGACGGAGCAGGGACGGGGGAATGTGAGGAAGATGAGGATAGAAGATAAGAAGGAAGGACGGAGCCGGGACGGGGGAATGTGAGGAGAGAAGAGGATAGAAGATAAGAAGGAAGGACGGAGCAGGGACGGGGGCATGGGAGGAGAGAAAAGGATAAAGATAAAGGGAATGAGGGACCCGGGGAGGGGGGAATGTGGGGAAAAATGGGGGATAGAAGATAAAAAAGGAAGGACGGGGGCAGGGGGGGGGGACTGTGAGGAGAGAAGAGGATAGAAGATAAGAAGGAAGGATGGAGCAGGGACGGGGGAATGTGAGGAAGATGAGGATAGAAGATAAGAAGGAAGGACGGAGGAGGGACGGGAGGGGGGAGTGGGGGGGAATGTGAGGAAGATGAGGATAGAAGATAAGAAGGAAAGACGGAGCAGGGACGGGGGAATGTGAGGAAGATGAGGATAGAAGATAAGAGGAAAAAAAACGGAGCAGGGGAGGGGGGGAATGTGGGGAAATTTTTTTGAGGATAAAAGGGATAAGAAGGAAGGACGGGGGCCGGGACGGGGGAATGTGAGGAGAGAAGAGGATAGAAAAGAAGGAAAGAGGGAAGGAAGGAGGGGAAACGGGGGGAAAGGGAGGGGAGGGGGGGGGGGGGGAGGGAGGAAGATGGGGATAGCAGCAAGGGACCCCCCCCCCCCCCAAAGACAGAAAAAACGGCCCCCGGCCCCCCCCCCCCAAAGACAGACAACGGACCCGCCCCCACAAAGGACCCGCCCCCACAAAGACACACAACGGGCCCGCCCCCCACAGATCCACAAGGGGCCCGGGCCCCCCCCAACAGGCCCACACAACGGACTCGGCCCCCACAGAGTCACACAACGGACTCGGCCCCCACAAAGACACACAACGGACCCGCCCCCCACAAAGACAGACAACGGACCCGCACCCCACAAAGACACACAACGGACCCGCGCCCCCCCCAAAAAGGGTCACAAACGGCCCCCGCCCCCCACAAAGACAGACAATGGACCCGCTCCCCACAAAGACACACAACGGACCCGGCCCCCACAAAGTCACACAACGGACCCGCTCCCCACAAAGACACACAACGGACCCGCTCCCCACAAAGACCCCCAACGGACCCGCCCCCACAAAGGACCCGCCCCCACAAAGACACACAACGGGCCCGCCCCCCACAGAGCAACAAAAACTGGGTCCCCCAAAAGTCACAAAAACGGATTGGGCCCCCCCCCAAAAGAAAACACAACGGACTCGGCCCCCAAAAAGACACACAACGGCCCCCGCCCCACATAAAACCCCCAAAAAAACCCGGGCCCCCAAACAAAAACACACAACGGACCCCCCCCCAAACAAAACAAAAAAGGACCCGTCCCCAAAAAGGGACACAAAAAGGGAAACCCCCCCCCAAAAAGGGAACACAAGGGAAACCCCGCCCCCCACAAAGTCAAACAAAAACCCCCCCCCCAAAGACACACAACGGACCCGCCCCCCCAAAAAAGCCCACACAAGGACCCGCTCCCCACAAAGACACACAACGGACCCGCCCCCCACAAAGACACACAACGGACCCGCCCCCCACAAAGTCACACAACGGACCCGGCCCCCACAGAGTCACACAATGGCCCCGCCCCCCCTTTAAAAAAAGACAACGGACCTCCCCCCCACAAAGCCCACAAAAACATTTTTTTGGGGTTTTTTTTCTCCCCTCGTTTAAAAATTTAGCGTGACCGGCCCTGAAATCTCTGATGGTTATCGGAGCTCCCACAATACCCCTGCGGTTGGTTAACCATCAAAATAACAATGCCTCGGGGCTATGACGGGGAGAATGACATGAAAAAAAAACCCAAAAGGGCAGATTAGACAGGAGAGAATTTCCCGGGGTCCCCCGGCACCCCCAGCCTGGGTGAAATGCGGGGGAAAAAACACCCGCTTACAGAGAAAAGATCCCCTATAGCCCCGAGAACCCGGGGGGGAAAAAAGAACAGCCCCATAAATAACAGAGGGGGGAAGAAAGCCCCTGGGACACCATAGAGAGAGGAAAAAAGGGGGCCCCATAGACACAATAGAGAAAAAAAAAAAAAGAAGACCCCCATAACACTAAAAGGGGAGAGGGGAAGAACAGCCCCAAAAGGACACTATAGAGAGGGGAAGAAAAAAGCCCAAATGGGGACACTATAAAAGGGGGGGGAAGAAAGCCCCATAGACACCATAGGGGGGGAAGAAAGCCCCATAGACACAAAAGGGGGAAAAAAGGGGCCCCCATAGACATTAAAAGAAGGGGGAAGAAAAACCCCTAGACATTTTGAGAGGGGGGAAAAAGGGGCCCCCCAAAACATTATAGGGGAGAGGGGAAGAAAAACCCCATGGGACTTATAGAGAGGGGGGGAAAAAAAGAGCCCCATATTCACCTAGAGAGGGGAAGAAAAACCCCCATAACCCCATAGAGGGGGGAAGAAGAGCCCCATAGACACCATAGGAGGGGGGGAAGAAGACCCCCCAATAGACTTTATAGAGAGGGGGGGAAGAAGGGGAAACCCATAGCCCACATAGAGAGGGGAAGAAGAACCCCATAGACACTATAGAGAGAGGGGAAGAAGAGCCCCATAGACACTTAAAAGAGGGGGGAAAGAAGGCCCATAGACACTAAGAGAGGGGAAAAAAGAAAAACCCCATAGCCCACTATAGAGGAGGGGAAGAAGATTCCCTAGACTTTAAAGGAAGGGGAAAAGAAGAGCCCCATAGACACTATAGAGAGAGGAAGAAGAGCCCCATATACACTATAGAGAGGGGCAGAAGAGCCCCATAGACACAATAGAGAGAGGAAGAAGAGACACAGAGACACAAAAGAGAGTGGGGAAGAAGATCCCCATAAACTTATGGGAAAAGAGGAAAAAGAAGACCCCATAGACACAATAGGGGAGAGGAAGAAACCCCATGGGACATTTTTGAGAGAGGAAAAAAGCCCCCCATAGACACAATAGGGGAGAGGGGGAAAAACCCCCCATAGACACTATAGGGGGGAAGAAGAGGCCCCAAAAAGACACTTTTTGGGAGAGAGGAAGAAGAGCCCCATAGACACTATAGAGAGAGGAAGAAGAGCCCCATAGACACTATAGAGAGAGGGGAAGAAGAGCCCCATAGACACTATAGAGAGAGGAAGAAGAGCCCCATAGACACTATAGAGAGAGGGGAAGAAGAGCCCCATAGACACTATAGAGAGAGGGGAAGAAGAGCCCCATAGACACTATAGAGAGAGGAAGAAGAGCCTCATAGACACAATAGAGAGAGGAGGAAGAGCCCCATAGACACTATAGAGAGAGGGGAAGAAGAGCCCCATAAACATTATAGAGAGAGGAAGAAGAGCCCCATAGACACTATAGGAAAAGGAAAAAGAAGGAGCCCCAAAAGGACATTATAGGGGGGAAGGGGGAAGAAACCCCCAAATGGGACACTAAAGAGAGGGGAAAGAAAAAGCCCTTTAGACACTATAGAAAAGGGGAAAAAGAAACCCCCAATAGCACTTTTGAGAGAAAAAAGAAGACCCCCCAATAGAATTTATAGAGAGGGGAAGAAGACCCCCTTAGAAACTATGAGAGGGGGGGAAAGAAACCCCATAGCACATAGAGAAGGAAGAAACCCCCATAGACAATATAGAGGGAGGAAGAAGAGCCCCCAAAACAAAATAGAGGGGGAAAAGAAGAGTCCCTTTAGCACATAAAAGGAAGGGAAGGGGCCCCATAGACCCCCTTTTAGAGAGGGGAAAAAGGGAGCCCCATAGACACTATAAAAGAGGGGAAAATAAGACCCCCAATAAACACAATAGAAGGGGAAAAAGGGGAGCCCCTTTCCCACTATAGAGGGGGGAAAAAGAAGACCCCCATAGACATTTTATAGAGAAGGAAGAAGAGCCCCAAAAGACCTATAGAGAGGGGAAGAAGAAAACCCCCCAAAAGACACTAAGGGGGGAGGGGGGGGGAAAGAAGAGCCCCTTTGGGAACATATGGGAGAGAAAAAAAGAAGGGGCCCCAAATAAAACACTATAGAGAGGGAAAGAAGAGCCCCATAGACACTATAGAGAGAGGAAGAAGAGCCCCATAGACACTATAGAGAGAGGGGAAGGAGCCCCATGGGACACTAAAGAGGGGGGAAAAAAGGGCCCCCATAGACCCCTTATAGAGGGGGGAAAGGAAGAGCCCCAAGCCCTTATAGAGAAGGGAAGGGAAGAGCCCCTAACACTATAGAGAGAGGGGAAAAAGCCCCATAGCACTATAGAGAGGGGGAAAAAGAGCCCCATAGAAAAATAAAAGAGGGGGGAAGAAAAACCCCCAAATAGACACTATAGAGAGTGGAAAAAGAGACCCATAGCCCAATATAGAGAGGGGAAGGGAAGAGCCCCATAGACCTAAGAGAGAGGAAAAAGACCCCCAAAAGACATTTAGAGAGAGGAAGAAGGGGGCCCCATAGAACTATAAGAGGGGGGGAAAAGACCCCATAGACACCATAGAGAGGGGAAGAAGAGCCCCATAGACACCATAGAGAGGGGAAGAAGAGTCCCATAACACTATAGAGAAGGAAAAAGACCCCTTTGACACAATGGGAAGAGGGGGGAAAAGACCCCCAATAGACATATAGAGGGGGGAAAGGGAAGAGCCCCATGGGGACACTAAATGAGAGGGGGAAAGAAGACCCCCAATAGACACATAGAGAGGGGAAAAGAGCCCCATAGCCCACTATAGGAGGGGGAAGAAGACCCCCCCATAGACACTATAGGGGAAGGGAAAAAAAGACCCCCCATAGACACTATAGAGAGGGGAAGAAGGGACCCCCCAAAACAATAGAGAGGGGGGAAAAAAGGGGGCCCCCATAGACCCCTATAAAAGAGGGGGGAAAAAGGGCCCCCTTAGACACTATAGAGGGGGGAAGAAGAGCCCCTTGACAAATAGAAGGGGAAGAAGAGCCCCATAGACACTATAGAGAGAGGTAGAAGAGCCCCATAGACACTATAGAGAGAGGGGAAGAAAACCCCCCATAGACACCTAGAGAGGGGGGAAAAAGACCCCCAAATATACAAAAAAGAGAGAGGAAGGAGCCTAAATAGACACTATAGGAGAGGGGGAAGAAGACCCCCCTAAAACACTATAGAGAGGGGAAAAAAGATCCCTTTTAGACAAAAATAAGAGAGGAAAAAGGGAGCCCCAAAGCCCAAAATAAGAGAGGGGAAGAAGAGCCCCATGACACCATAGAGGGGGGAAAATACCCAAAAATAACACTATAGAGAGGGGAAAAAAGCCCCATAGACACATAGAGAGGGGAAGAAAGACCCCCTTTAGCCCACTAAAAGAGAGGGGGGAAAGAAGAGGCCCATAGACACTATGAAAAGGGGAAAAAGAACACCCCTTTAAGACCAAAAAGAGGGGGGAAAGGGAACACCCCCAAAATTTAAAGACACAATAAGGGGGGAAAAACCCCAAAGACACTATAAAAGAGGGGGGAAAAGAGGCCCAGGGGGACAAATAGAGAGGGGGGAAGAAGACCCCAAAAGCCCACTATAAGAGGGGGGAAAGAAAGGGCCCTTTGAATATAGAGAGAGGAAGAAGAGCCCCATAGACACTATAGAGGGGGGAAAAAACAGCCTAAAACACTTTGAGAGGGGGAAGAGGGGCCCCATAAAACCTTAAAAGTTTGGGAAAGAAGAGCCCCATAACACTATAAAAAGAGGGGAAAAAGAAAAACCTCACAGACACCATGAAAAGGGGGGAAGAAGAGCCCCCAAAACCCCAAAAGAGAGAGGGGAAGAAGAGCCCCATAGACACTATAGAGAGGGGAAGAAGAGCCCCATAGACACTATAGAGAGAGGGGAAGAAGAGCCCCATAGACACTATAGAGAGGGGAAGAAGAGCCCCATAGACACTATAGAAAAGGAGGAAAAGACCCCCATGACACCAAAAGAAGAGGGGAAAAGGGGCCCCAAAGAAAACTATAGAGAGGGGAAGAAGAGTCCCATAGACACTATAGAGAGGGGAAGAAGAGCCCCATAGACACTATAGAGAGGGGGGAAAGGGAAGACCCCCTAGACCTATAGAGAGGGGGGAAGAAGAGCCCGATAGACACTATAGGGGAGGGGGAAAAAGAGCCCCATGGAAACCATAGAGGGGGGAAAGGGGAAAAAGGCCCCTAGCCCACCATAGAGAGGGGAAGAAGAGCCCCATAGACACTATAGAGAGGGGAAGAAGAGCCCCATAGACACTAAAAGAGAGAGGGAAAGAAGACCCCCAAAACCCCATAAAAGGGGGGGAAGAAAGCCCCAAAAGACACTTAGAGAGGGGAAAAAGGCCCCCATGGGACCCCAAAAGGGGAGAGGGGAAGAGAGCCCCATAGACACTAAGGGGGGGAAAGAAGACCCCAAAATAGACAATATAGAGTGAGGATGAAGAGCCCCATAGACACCAAAAGAGGGGGGGAAGAAGACCCCCATAACCCCCATAAGAGGGGGAAGAAGACCCCCATAGACACCCATAGGGAGGGGGAAGCATTTAGGAACCCCCCCAAACCATTTTTTCAGGATTACTTTCATGTAATCCCATTGTCCGCAGATTACATATCACCCTCATTAACTATCCACAGGACAGCTGATAAATGCCCAAAATTCCCCCTTCGAAGGGCCCCTCTGGGATCATTTTTTCCCAACTCCAGTCCTCAAGGCACACCAACAGGTCATGTTTTCAGGATCTCCCCCCAGAATGCACTGACAATAATGATATCACCTGTGCAGAATTGACTGAAAATAATTACTTCACCTGTTAATTGCTAAGGAAAGCCATAAAACATGACATGTTGTTGTGCCTTGAGGACTAGGGTTGGGAACCTCTGCTCTAGATGACCAGAATAAAAGTCCTGAACCCCTTGTGCCTTTTAACCACACGAAAGGAGAGGAAACCACACATGGGTCCAGCCAAGACTACAGAGATCTGAGGGTTGGGTCGTAATCCTAGTGATCATAAACATACAAATAACTAAAGGTCATGATTGGTGCAAACACCAAAGTGAATCCTGGATTTGGAGAAGCAGTGGAAGAATTTTCTAGGAGTAGCCAGAGAAAGCAGCAGAAAGATTAATAGCAGCCATTACCAGAAGGGTAAAATTAAGGCAGATAGGGTCGACTGGTGAGATCCCAAGCATAGAGGAACACCAGGCCAAGAGCCGACTGGTGAGATCCCAAGCATAGAGGAACACCAGGCCAAGAGCCGACTGGTGAGATCCCAAGCATAGAGGAACACCAGGCCAAGAGCCGACTGGTGAGATCCCAAGCATAGAGGAACACCAGGCCAAGAGCCGACGGGTTTGGATCCCAAGCATAGAGGAACACCAGGCCAAGAGCCGACTGGTGAGATCCCAAGCATAGAGGAACACCAGGCCAAGAGCCGACTGGTGTGATCCCAAGCATAGAGGAACACCAGGCCAAGAGACATGCACAGGGTAAGTATATAGACCTTGTCCCTCTGTACTCAGGATACGCAATCCAAGGTAGTTGGGATTAAACTGCACTGCAGGCCCTAGACAAAACCAGACAGCAGAAACCATCAGCAGGTAGGTTAGTCCATAGATTGAGAATCATGACAATCTATGCCACCAAAATCATTTACAAATCCCTCATCCCTCTACAAGAAGCCTCAGTGTCATTGATTATAAGGAAATCTGAAATAAGGCTCAAGTGTTATCACAATAGTATGGGAAAACCTCTAAACCCTCCACCATGGTGACCTCCATTACTTCAAATCACTAGAACACGATATCATCTACAATCTCTATCATGGTGTCCTCCATTACATCTCATCAGTAGAACAGGACACCGTCACATCTACACCATCCATCATGGTGACCTCCATTACCTCCCATCACTAAACCCAACAATTTTTTTTTATCCTTTCCCCTACCCACCCCTCCACCCCCCCTTTTGAGGACCTCCATTACTTCCTCAGTTTGAACGGGAAAATCGTATCTTTACACCCTTCATCAGGGGGATCTTCATTACCTCCCATCACTAGGACAGCAAATTGTAACCTCTACACCCTTCATCATGGTGATCTCCATTACCCCTTCACTGGGGAACGGGGGGGGGGGCACCTTTTCCTCTACAACCTTCATCATGGTGATCTCCATTACCTCCTATCACTAGAACAGGACACCATGTCCTCTACAACCTTCATCATGGTGATCTCCATTACCTCCTATCACTAGGACAGGACACCATGTCCTCCACAACCTTCATCATGGTGATCTCCATTATCTCCCATCACTAGAACAGGACATCGTAACGTCTACATCATCCATCAGGGGGATCTCCATTACCTCCCATCACTGGAACAGGACATTGTAACCTCTATACCCTACATCATGGTGACCTCCATTACCTCCCATCACTACAACAGGACACCATGTCCTCTACACCCTCCATCATGGTGACCTCCATTACCTCCCATCACTCGAACACAACATCATATCCTCTACACCCTCCATCATGATGAGCTCCACAATCCCCCATCACTAGGAAAGGACATTGTAACTTATACACCCCATCATG